>NW_020871695.1:497173-499673 GCF_003789085.1 Penaeus vannamei | reverse complement strand
TCATGGAGTTGCTTTGCGAAGTTTTTATTCAATGTCCTCATGAAAGGTTCTGCTTGCAAAGTCTTTATATGGGGTTGAGCAGGCTGGGGAGGTTGGGGTATTAAGGTGAGGTGGTAGGTTGTATTTTGCAAGAGAATGGAACCATGTGCCAGGGGTGTCAAGGCCAGATGGGTTGGAATGCCACCATCTAGGATTTCTTAATAATTTTATGAATTTTACACTTCTGGGGAAACAAGTGTGGAGCCTCGGGCAAATAAACAGTTGATCATATGAGCAGTGGTTTCTGTATTGGAAATGTATTCTTCAGATGGACCCCAGCAGGAAAACTTATGGTCTTTGAGAATTAGAAAGGGAAAGGTCTCACTATGTAAAATTGTGGTTCTTTGTCTATTAACTTGTAATGTTTATAACATGTAAATGTGGATATAGGTTTTTTCGTTTAATGACTAGGAAGGTATATCTTTGAGTTCTATTTAATTTTTGCTCATTGTATATGTTTGTTATACAAATCGTAAATTTTGTAACATAAGGTATTAATGTCGTGATTAAATGCCTCTAGGAAATACAGATATTCTCTATATTATTAAGGTATCTACTTCATTTTAAGAAATATATTCAGCTGCAAATACTGGGGAACTCCACGGTCTTGCGTATAGTGGGCCTGAGAATTTGCAAGCAAGTATGATCTTTCTTGGTCATACCTTTAAACAATTTTTTATGTGTATGAAGACTGCTATTTTGAGATTATATTTCAGGGTACAAGAAGCAGGAAAACAAATGTGTTGCCTACCTAATTTGAAAAAATTGAATGGCTTCTTATTGCAAATACTGTACCAGTCTAATAGATTACTATGAACCCATTATCATTTCCCATTGCCTTTAGGTATCTATTAGTAAATAATTTATGTACTTTTTGTCCATACCATGGAATGCTGTTGCCTTTGATAAGGCTTGAAAATTGTACCCCCTTTTTAAAATTTGTGTTGGTTGAATTCATGGTAGTAAATATGTGCTCATTCAGTGGCTCACATTCTTGTGTTTGAATTTTGCTTTTTTTGTTAAATCATGGTACTATGTTTTATACATAATCCATACATGATATATATATCTGGAATGGATAGATATATAAGAATCAAAATTCTACTGAAATGTACATACCGTTAGTACTGATTGTTTTTTGGTTATTTATAAATTGCTTTTAAGGTAACTGTTTACTACTTATTGCTAGTATTTATAATTCAGAAAATCCACATATAAAATCTTGAGAGGAAGATCAGTAATTGTAAAGATTAGGATGGTATGAAGATAGAGAAAAATAGAAGAAACTGTTTTATAAATGACAAAATTGAATAACTGATAGATAATGATAATCAGATATCAATTAGGTGCCCGAAATTACTCAAATGTTATAGATTCCATGCCTATCTATGCTGAAGCAAAAGCCAACAAATATCCTGAGTTTATATTTGGGCAAGACTATGTTATCAAAAATAGAAGCAGTCCAAGCTGTAGCCTACCATTTGGTAGGGAATTGTGTGTCCCTTGCATAGTACTGAGGCCATGGCATTTGTGTAGTCTTAGTGATTGTGACTAATAGAAAGATCCTTGTCAAAAGTCTTGGAGAAATCAGAATTAGGAAACTTGATTTTTAGCCTCTTCTCATTTCTCAAATTTAGTCATAACAATATAATATTGACTGTATTTTATAGTATGATAAATCCACAAGTAACTCAGTTTATGGTTTTATGTCAGTTTGTGGAGCACATTTTTTTTTTTATACTTGTAACTTTTAATGTTCAGCCCAAAGGGCTTAGAAAATTTCTTTACAGCATTTTAATTCTTTATGGTGTTATATGAACTGGATCACAATTGCATCAGCATCAATATTCTTTTGCCAAAAAAAATCTAAACTGTACTTCTGACAGCAAAAAGTAATATATTGCATATTTATGATAAACTTTCGATAAGAAAATGGTATAAGTTTTATCAACCATTTTAGCTGTTATCAGTGAATATGTAGAATTAGAAATGGAATGAACATTTAGTATCTAAATCCTTATCCTGAAACTGTTTGCAACATTTCAGTGTGCTAGAGTTAGGGATCGATTGAACAGACATTGACATATTATGCAAAAGATGCTTACTGTTTATAACACAAGCACAATCTTTATTTTGGGTTGGGATGGGGTTTGTCTTTGTAAACATCAAATATTCATTGGTTGTCCAGTCGATTCTAAAAGTGTTTGGAAACAGCTACCTGACAGTTTCTTGATATTATAGGTAGAGATGTGATTTGCTTTAGTTATAACACTCAGGGTGATGGTGATTGAAAGCTAACTAGGTGACTGTTGGTAGTGAGATTGTAGCTGCTCTGAATGTATGTAAATTAGTTCATTAGGTTTGATGCTTGCAGTCAAATTTAATCAGCTCTATATTTTCTCTCTTTCTTTTTTTCTTTCTTTTTTCCTTTCTTTTCTTTTCTTTCTCTCTCTCTCTCTCT
>NW_020871695.1:484076-497073 GCF_003789085.1 Penaeus vannamei | reverse complement strand
TATCCCCCTCAACTCTCTACCGATATTCCATCCTCCTTCTATCCCCCTCAACTCTCTACTACGATATCCATCCTCCTTCTATCCCCTCAACTCTCTACTACCGATATCCATCCTCCTTCTATCCCCCTCAACTCTCTACTACCGATATCCATCTCCTTCTATCCCCCTCAACTCTCTACTACCGATATCCATCCTCCTTCTATCCCCCTCAACTCTCTACTACCGATATCCATCCTCCTTCTATCCCCCTCAACTCTCTACTACTATCCATCTCCTTCTATCCCCCTCAACTCTCTACTACCGATATCCATCCTCCTTCTATCCCCCTCAACTCTCTACCGATATCCATCCTCCTTCTATCCCCCTCAACTCTCTACTACCGATATCCATCCTCCTTCTATCCCCCTCAACTCTCTACTACCGATATCCATCCTCCTCTATCCCCTCAAACTCTACTACCGATATCCATCCTTTCTATCCCCCTCAACTCTCTACTACGATATCCATCCTCCTTCTTCCCCCTCAACTCTTTACTACCGATATCGATCCTTTCTATCCCCCTCAACTCTCTACTACATATCCATCTCCTTCTATCCCCCTCAAACTCTACTACCGATATCCATCCTCCTCCTTCTACTACCCCCCCTCAACTCTCTACTACCGATATCCATCCTCTTCTATCCCCCTCAACTCTCTACTACCGATATCCATCCTCCTTCTATCCCCCTCAACTCTCTACCGATATCCATCCTCCTTCTATCCCCCTCAACTCTACTACGATATCCATCTTCTTTTCCCCCTCAACTCTCTACTACCGATATCCATCCTCCTTCTATCCCCCTCAACTCTCTACTACCGATATCCATCCCCTTCTATCCCCCTCAACTCTACTACCGATATCCATCCTTCTATCCCCCTCAACTCTCTACTACGATATCCATCCCTTCTATCCCCCTCAACTCTCTACTACCGATATCCATCCTCCTCTATCCCCTCAACTCTACTACCGAGATCCATCCTCCTTCTATCCCCTCAACTCTACTACCGATATCCATCCTCTCTATCCATCTCTACCTATCCCCCAACTCTACTACCGATATCCATCCTCCTTCTATCCCCTCAACTCTCTACTACCGATATCCATCCTCCTTCTATCCCCCTCAACTCTGCTACCGATATCCATCCTCCTTCTATCCCCCTCAACTCTACTACCGATATCATCCTCTTCTATCCCCCTCAACTCTCTACCATATCCTCCTCCTTCTATCCCCTCCTCAAACTCTCTACTACCGATATCCATCCTCCTCTATCCCCCTCAACTCTCTCCTACCGATATCCATCCTCCTTCTATCCCCCTCAACTCTACTACCGATATCCATCCATCCCCTCCTCTACTACCGATATCCATTCCTCCTTCTATCCCCTCAACTCTCTACTACCGATATCCATCCTCCTTCTATCCCCCTCAACTCTCTACTACCGATATCCATCCTCCTTCTATCCCCCTCAACTCTCTACCATCCTCCTTCTATCCCCCTCAACTCTCTTATATCCATCCTCCTTCTATCCCCCTCAACTCTCTACTACCGATATCCATCCTCCTTCTATCCCCCAACTCTACTACCGATATCCATCCTCCTTCTATCCCCCTCAACTCTCTACCGATATCCATTCCTCTCTTTATCCCCTCAACTCTACGATATCCATCCTCCTTCTATCCCCCTCAACTCTCTACTACCGATATCCATCCTCCTCAACTCTCTACTACCGATATCCATCCCCTTACTGCTCATATTCCCCCTACATCCCTTCCTCCTACTCCCAACACAACCCATCCCCCTGCCGATATCCATCCTCCTCCTACTCATATTCCCCCTACATCACTTCCTCCTACTCTCTCCCAACACAACCCCATCCTCCACAACTCCAACCACACGTGCACTCTCTCTCCCTCCATCCCCTCTATCATTTCCTCCCTCCTGGATACACATATGAATCCCATATGTAATTCCCTTACTAAGACCCACCATACCCATTCACACCAACTCCTTTAACCATCTTTAACCTTTCAAGATTACTCTAGATAGTTGACGTATAACAACTATCACCCTTCACCCCTCCTGTAATATATCTTCCTATAGTGCTATACGACCTTAAATTTAAGTATAGCACATTAGTTTTGCTTTTTAACCATTAACTAATTTAACCATTTGAGATTCAGATGTAACTGCGACAAGGCGTGAACGATCAGAGTGACTGCGAAAGGTAACCTTGCCTACTTGTTTCTGGAGGCACTGCTGAAAGAGAAGGGTATTCTCCGAAGATGGGGCCGTGGGGGGATCACAAAGAATCGATCCCACTTGGCTGGGCCAAAGAGAGCACTCAGATGATTTGCAGAGGTAGAGGCAGTAGACGGACGAGGGCGAAAGGAAGATTGGGTGGTGTGGAGTGTTGTTCTGCGGGGGGGGGGGGGGGATAAATGTGAAGAGGAGTATGTTAGGAAATAGGAAGGGGTGCTTTCTAGAGATGAGTAATAATCTGGGTGGGTGTTTTGGAATGGTTGAGTTGTTCGTAAGTGGTCGGAGCCGTGGTCAAAGGAGGGACAAGGCCTGAAAACCATCAAAATCAAATTCAGATATGCTAGTTGATGAAGGGGCAAGCCTTTATTGCCCCTATTAAGGGTAAAGAATCTTCATTATTAGCCATGGTGAGCCTGAATAAAATGAAAAAAACAGTCTACCCTTCAGGGTCCCCATAAGGGGTAAGGGCAAGGTAATTAACCAGGTGAACACCGTGCCAATCGCTCGCGGAGGCCGTTCGTGGTTGACACAAAGCCAGCCTTTCATTCTTTCAGCACGGCTGTCACACCTTAGGAATGGAATAGAAGGTAATAAAGAAGATACGGAAGAGGAAAGGAGAGAAGAAAAGACCAAGGTTAGCAACTCTCAGACACAGACGGTCTCACTCTTTGTGAAGCCAGACAGGAAGCACGTCGATAAGGTTTCTCTCATACTCCCTATTCCAGTAATGTCGCTCGCTCAGCCTCTCCCCTCTCTACTGTGATGTTCCTACACCTCTCCTATACCTAAATCTTACTTCCCCACTTCTACCACCTACCGCACCCAGTCAAATTCTTTTGCCACTCTAAATCCAGACACTCCAATCTCTACTGCAGCCCAAACACCTTCCCCTCTCCCTCCCCGTAGCAGAAAGACTAAACGTTCCACCCCCTCTTCTCCTACCACACCCCTCCACCTACCTTTGCCTCTCCCTCTCAGACACCAGTCTGAAAAACCTTTGTCTCACAAAATTCTCTAACCAACTCCACAAGAGAAACTACAGAAAATATTAAAAACTATCTGCTCGAGTCCCAAAATGACACCGAAACCCCTCACTCACCACCACTCCCGCTCCCTCCACACTCAAAGTGACTGCCGATATCTATCCTCCTCTTACACTTCCTACACCCTTTCCTCCTACTCCCTCAGCTCCAACTACACATACATTAACCCTCCCTCCATCCCTTCTCTATCCCTGCCACTCCCTCCTGGATACACACGTGAATCCCTTATGACATAACTATGCCCTTCCCCAGATCTTCCACCTCCTGATACCCCTCCTAATACTACACCCCCCCCCTCTAATTCCTTATCTCACCCCTAGCTCCTTCCCCTTCAAATTCTTCAAAACGCACTGTAACCGATATCACTCGTACATCAAATAAGTAATAGCTCTCCTACATTGGAATTTTTGAGGTTTCTGTTCTCACAAACCTAACCTTCGTCATATCCTTTCTTCCTATAACCTATCCATTATCTACCTCCCAGAGACTTTTCTTACACATCCTCGTATACCAATTCCCAACTCCCTGTGTAATGTCCCTCTTTCAGTTCCACACATTCTCTTGTCCTGTCCACGCTTTGCTACAGCCCGCACCTCTGTTTTCCCCCCACCTATCCTCCCTTTACCGACCTCCCAAGCTATCAGACATCCTTACAGAATCCCACACTTTCTGCTTTGACAACCTGTTCTCCTTCCTCAGACGCATACATATCCTTCACTTGATCTAATCCCCTTACCTAACCCCATCATAACCCATTCACTCATCAACTCCTTTAGCCATCTTTAACCTTTTCAATATTACGCATAGCAATTACTAACACCCTTCACTACCCTTTACTAGATCTTCCTATACTGCTACATGACCTTAGATGTCTAGCACATTGATTTTGTTTTAACCATTCGCCATTAACCATTAGTACCCTAGAAGCATATGCAATTATTTTCTCAGAACCATCCTCCATGACATGAGCGAACACACCTATCTGTGATGCATTGCATACTAATTTAACAGGTAACTCCTAACTATAGCGTGTCAGAAATGAACAGGAGGTTATTTCCTGCTTAATTCTATCAAAAGAATTCTAACAATCCTCTGTCCAATCCCAGTCGACATCTTTAGCTGTCAATCTGTACAATGGGGTTGCAATGGTAGCCAAATCCTTTACAAATTTACCATAGAATGCTACTAAACCCATGAATTATTGCCTCTCTTGCATTACTTGGGACTTTAGCTGCCTTCACTGCTCTTACCTTGCGGTTCGTTGATTCCATCTTTATTTAGTCTAAACCCAAGTGAAGAAATTTGGAAAAGACATTTATCTTTATGAATCTTCCCATTTTCCTTAATCCGGCTTAGTACTGCTATTAACCTATCTTGGTGTGCCTTCTCATTCTTGCCAGCTACCAAAATGTCATCTACAAAGCAAAATACACCGGGTAGTGTATTAAAGATCTTATCCATAGTTTGCTGCCAAATTAGATGCTCTTTGGCTTATATAATCTTAATAGAGTATTTAATACACAATACTCTTGTGACCACCATTTCTAGTTGGTGAAATGCAGTCTTCAAATCAATCTTAGAAAATACACTGCACTTATTTAATGCAGTTAACATGTCTTGGATGTTGGGCAGAGGATACTGAGCTACATGCAGATTTTGATTTACAGTAACTCTGTAATCACCACATAATCTAACACCGCTACTTTCTTCGGCTACAGCTGAACCCCAATCCGAGTATGTTACCTTTTCCCATAAACCTTCTGCTTCTTGCCTCCTCATCTCCTGATACACTGCTACTCTCAGAGGATAGGGAATCTGTCTAGGAGCAAAAAAATTGCATCGGATTTTAATATCAGTGTAGCCTAGCGTTTTTCACTGTACCAATCTCTTCTGTGTATATGCTACCAAACTGGCTCAAAACCTAAATGGTTCTCTCTGCCTTAATATTGGAAATCTGAAAAATCCCAATTTAAACGAATAAGGTCTAACCAATGAATACACATTGGTATTGTTAGTAATTCCCTAATACAAAGTGCAAAGCTAAATAGGAACTGTATAAAATTGTATAATTGAGTAATATCCATAAAAAGTAGTTAAGCGTTTAGAAAAGTCTGCCACACCCATTTGAAAACATGGCTTCGCATGATAAGCCAATCACACGCGCCCACAAATTCCATGCCCGTGGGGGGGGGGGGGGGCTTAGGAGACGAGGACCGAGATCCAATGTGGGGAAATCGGCCCTGCCTTATAATTCTGTATGATCTTTTCTCACCTGTGGGGCTTTGCCCCCAAGCCTTTTTCAATAATAAAATACTCACGCGCGGTCTTGCAGGAGGAAACAATACTATGTAGGCCTTTTCTCGTGTACAGAAATGCCTCTTCCAGACCGTAACCCAATCAACATTATATTTACTGTGGGCAAATCCAAATATGTACATGGATATAGCATGAATAGAAGTCCATGTCGTGTTGTCTGCCCGTGTTCTTATAATAACCCAAGCCAAGCTGTGGGTCACAAATGCAAACAAGCACTGGTGCTTTAAGGACATGGGTCGGCGTGACCTAGCCTCACGCAACGGAACAGAAGAGCCTCGCAACATTACCGTCAAAACCGTCGCTCCAGCATTGTGCAGTATTTCACTTTGTGTATCTCTTTTACATTTGTGTCGCTAGATGTATATGTTAGCTAATGATTCCTGTTCATCAAAACATCTTATGATACATCACCTCAGGACAATAATAATAAAAAATTACTCGGTTAGATTTTTTTTTTCCTCACAAGTAGTTTCAGGGTATTGCAACAAGTTTGCGTCACATTATCCGTGCCGCGTATCATTTGCCACTTGCCATGTCAAGATGGTGCGCTTTCGTGACATAACACGTGGCACACCACTTGAAAACGAACATACAGGAACATTTGTGTGTGAAACCTTTCACACACAAGTGGCGTGGCACGTCCATTTGCCACGCTAAGAATGGACAACTGTTTTTTCAGCGTGTAACATGCCATCTGTCACTGTTGTCAGATAGAGCGTTTACATCCAAGGTTATTACTGGCCAAGTTAATATAAAAATGTTAAAATCATATAACATATAAAAAGGAAAACTTTTAGATATATGCCATACATAGAGTAGTTTTGAAGTATCGAAAAAGATTCCGCCAAACACATTTGACACAGCATTGCTCACCTAGTGAGCGAGGCTTCAGTTGAGAGGAAAACTACGCGGGATCTTGTTGGGAGAAATAATGTGATATGTGATTGCTCTCGCATACAACTATGCCTCTTCCAGACAATGAACTAATCAACAAACTTGTATAAACTAAACACAAATGCTTGTATGATACATCAGCTCAGTACAATAAAAATACGGTCAATGGTAGAATTATCCAAATATTTTCCTCACGTATTTTCAGTGTATTGGAACAAGATTACCTTCCGTAGACATGGCTTTCCTCATAAAGTCTATATCTGCAGAGAATCTTGCCATGTCCGACCATATCGACTCCCCCCCCCCCCATCCCTTGCTTGTGTTATCGTGTGTGTGTGTGGGGGGGGGGGCTTGAGAGTCGGAGACTGTGGCCCAGTAGGGAATCAGCCCTACCTTAGACCACAGCCTTCGCCACATCTTATTTTGCAAGGTCTTTTCTTTCCCCCCTTTGCGTTTCCTTCTCTTTTTCGTCCTCTTCTTAAGGTGTGGAAGCCGTGCTGAAAGGATGAAAGACTGGCTTTGTGTCAGTCAGTCATGAACGGCCTTCATAATACATTTGCTCTTCCCTCTTAACCCTTTTCACTACCATACTAACCTAAGGCGCTCAACACATTTTCTCCTAATTGTTAACACATTTTAAACCTTTTAACCACAATAATTTATCATAAAGCTATATAACCTTTCCTTACCTGGGGCTTCGCCCCCAAGCCTCGCTCTATCGCTAAATCTTGAACACGCCGCATATGACCTCAGATGTTGACGAGGCAGAAAATTTTCAATAGACACTCCTCACCTTCCCATCTCTACTTACCCTATATCAATCAAATCCTTTTTCCATTCTACTTTTACTACTACAATATCCACAACTTCCCCTGTTCTTCTTCGCCTTACACAACGAACCAGACAAGCTAAACGTTCCACCCGATCTTCACCTACCACTTTCACACCTACTACTACATTTTTTTTCCTCAAATGCTTATCTCCTCACCTCCTCATTAAAAAAATCCTTCTTTTCCCAAACCTCCTCCCCCAACTCCCCTCCAGAAACCCTTCCTAATCATGACTTAAGAAAATGCTCCACTCTCAGCCATCCTCTAACTTTCCAACATTCCCATCTCCTCCAGCCAAACCAAACCCCCATCCTTCCCCACTATCCCTTCCACTCCTTCCAGGGTACACATGTGAATCCTTTTCGTCCTGATGCCCTTTCCCGGATCCTACCTTCCCTAATGAACCCCCCGATCCCCTAACTCGATCCCCGGGTATTCCTCCTATTTAGACAGCCATCTCTTCCCTTATCACCAATGGACTGCTCCACAATGGCTCTTCTTCAGTGGAACATTCGCGGCTTTCATTCTCACAGACCTGATCAACATCTCATATCTTCCAACTTCTCATATATTATCTGTCTTCAAGAGACCTTCCTCACACATACTCTAGCACCGATTTCAAATAAGAGTTTTGAAGAATTAGAAACCCTATTTTTATGACGTCCAGTAGGGTGTAGAATGCGCCATGGCACATAAAAGTACTTCCTGCAAAAGAAAAAATATCCCTATATTCGTCACAAATAAACAAAGCTAACGGTGAATGCTAGAGGGAAAGGCTAGATCAGTAGCAACTCGAGGTCATGACGTCAGATTTTAATGACATCACAAAAGTTGCAATTCTGTTTTTGGAAAAAGCACATAGGGTTTATTTTGATGATGGCACCCACGAACAGGTCGGATAGCCCACTCTGCTGGCAAGAATTATGCCAAAAAGTGAATGGACGATTTTATTGCGAAATTGATGAATCAGTTTTAAGAAATTATTAAAAATAAAAAATAACGCTACCATCGCGAAATTCGTGCAAGATTGGACGAGCGGTGAAAATGGAAAGTCTGCTGAAGTTAGGCTTTTACTATACGTTCACAGTTGCAGCGCTGCAGGTGCAAGTGTTCCTAGCTAGTTAGGTAGTAAGCTCTTTTGCCTTATGTAATGCATGTGACAGTGTTAGCCCTAAAGTATACGGTCACAGGTAAGCAAGACGTGAACTAACGCCTGAAAAGCCATTGAAACTTTAACACTGTTGGATATTGTACAAAATGTAAACATGAACATGTCTTATTCTAAAAAAAAAAGGGCCGGTCTAGTATCCTGCACATTAAATAAAATACCTTTCACTCATTCATCGAGTACATGGATGTAATATTAAAAGTAGGTACACTTAATTCCTAAAAAAAAAAAATAAATAAATAAATATATATATATAAAAAAAATACAGGCATATGGCTCAGAGGCGGGTCTTCCATGGTGGCACAGGGGGGCACCCGCCCCCCCTGCATTCTGATTGGCCACCCTGTGTGCTCCCCCACCCAAGAGTCATTGACCCTTTAAACATTAATATATATTTATATATGAATATATATTAACATATAATAATATATAATACACGCACAAGATGAAAATATAAACAATGTGTAACTGTACAATATAAATATTGAAGTGGGCAGTCTTATTTTTTTTGGGGGGGGCGGCACCCCCAGATTTATTGTTGTACCCCCTGTACCCTTATAAAGAAAATTCTCTGGACCCGCCCCTGATATGGCTTGACTCCCACTGCGAGCAATTCCACTTGAGAATCATTCATGCATAAACATAATCGCCTACTTTTCACATCCACAGGACTATCTTGATTGTTCAATGAAAATATAAACATTAAAATAATTATTTTTCATCCTTTTTGTAAACTGAAAAGACCAAAATAATTAATAACCCCCATGTGTTTTTTTCCAAAAACTGAATCGCAACTTTTGTGGTCATGACCTCGAGTTGCTACTGATCTAGCCTTTCCCCTTCCCCAAGAGCTTACGCATCAAAAAACCACTCGGCGCGCCATCTACCCTCCAACTCGGTAAGTCAAACCCTGTAAAACATATTTAAATATCATATATATTTTCTTTTTACCGGGTGGGAGGGAACCTACACCCCCACTGCACGTCATAAAAAGAGGATTTTCAATTCTTCAAACCTTATTTTAAGATAAATGTGGGGGTGTAGAATACTCGCCTAAAAAGTAAATACAGAGGGGGTTAAAAAGAAAACTAATTATCTTTCTACCCAAGATAAAATGCAAGTAAAATTATTTATCTGAACATAGGTCCATGGAGATTCACACCCGAATATTTCTTGGTTGTTAAACACCTGTTCCTAACATAATAAAAGACAAGAAATGAGGATGCGCTGATGTAAGAATAAGTTCAGAGGACAGAATCCAAATTTCTTTGAAACTAAATGTGTTTACCTGAAAACCCAAACCAATTAAAGAATTTATAAAAAAAAAAAAACTCATACCATAAAATATAACATCAAGGTAAAGAAATCATTGTCACATTAGGCCACATTAGGAATGGTAAATAAAATATACCTGTTAACAATTCAGCTAGTAGAAACCTACTGGCCTTGATCTTTAACTTTAGTTAAGTTACAGGTTCTCAAAAAAGCTATAGAAGATGCACAGCTTCTAACCTGATGTGCGTTGGGATTAGATCCTAGGACAGCTTCTTTAATCACAAATGATTTTCGACAGACCCCAAGCATTGGATATTTTATTATTGTGCGGATTAATCCAAAGTTTATCAGGTATACAACTAACAGAGTCCAGGTATTTCTTGAGGTTAGAAACAGGACAGAGTGATGTGAACCATCCCTTAACCAAGCTGGCACCCTCACAGGACCTAACCTGTGTGAAGGTTAGCCAGAAACGAAGGGGAAGGGATTAAGGAAACGGTTTCAAATACTGACAAGATCTAGCCAAAGCTGTCAATCGAAATATTCTGTCCCGATGCTAAGGTTAATAAAAAGATAGCCTTTACAAACACCAGCATATATTACCGAGAGCGACGCGCGGAGATGAGGGAAATAGACAATCCCATTTTATAGAGCACAGGGCATATACTAAGAAACAAAATAGTTTGAGCTGCAGCGGCGTCATGTTTACCGGCAAATGATGAAAATATCCAATGCATATTAACGCTCAGAGAATACGTACAGTCTGGGACTAAAGTCCTCGGAAAGGTGTGCGTGTTTTGCTTATTGCCCAGAGATGGCAAAGCGCTAGATGAGCTAGATAGTTTATTGACGCCCTCCTATTTTTCCTCGATCTCGCTGATTCAAACACATGTTTGAAGTGATGTAATGAATCCCTACAATCCAACTCTGGCCTCCCTCCCTCCTCCATCCAGGAATCCGCCCTTTTACTACACAGCGATTGCAGCGCCATCTATGGGCAACAAACAAAACAAGCAAAACCTTTCCGAGGACTTTGGGGGATTGTTTTTTTCGATGTTTCTTGCCGATTTTGAATTATTGTAAAAAAAAGAAAAAAATGAAAATGCTGTGAGGGGTGGAAATCCTTGTCTTCAAAAACGATAAAATATTCAATTTTATTTTATTTTTGGACAGACCTACCCTATAGCTTCAAGTCGTTCATTTCCCTTTTTTCGATTTAATTTGTGTGTGTGTGTGTGTGTGTGTGTGTGTGTGAATTTTTGAAGTAGGCCACTTCACGAAAATAAAAAAGGTGAAAACTTGCTTACATTTGTCTACTTTGGAAGAAGCACAGGCAAAAATTGGAAAATGTAAAAAAAAAAACAAGTTGTAGATATTTTATTTTTACAAAATGAGCCATAATACGTTAATTTTGGGCGAAAAATGCGCATGTGAGGATTTCCACGATACCTAAAGGTGGTATACCGAGATATCGGCATTTTTCGTTTTCTTCATCTTTCTATATCTTGGTATCAACAAAACAAAGCATAAGATTAGGCTTCCTACACCATAATCCTCTATCATCTACCTGCATTCCGAAGTCGTCCGGACATTGCCAGCACGTAACGGTTTCTCAAAATCTTACGTATAGTGTAGAGTGGTGGCAGTGATCTGAGGGGGGGGGTCTATAGGCCTACATCGACAATTTTTTAAATCCCCCCCCCCCATAAAAATAAACACAGCCATTCTGATTTCAAGTCTGAATAGGGTAATTTTCTATATTATCTTCGCCTCTCCGATATCGACGATTTTGGTATCGTTGGATTCCTCTCACTGTCCACATTGCAAATATATAGTTTTTTTTTTTATTGTGCGGAAACCCCCCGTTAGCGACAAACTTGGCCCCGATAGCAGGGGAGGGCATGAAAGGTTCCAGGGAAAATGCGGGGTTAAATAACACTAATAATATAACCCACAGTGAAAATAACCATGGTTATTCACATGACTTTCCATTGCAGGGGGCTGCCGCCCCCCAACCCCCGCCGAGGAAACAAAACCTCCACCACGTATTCCCGGCAGGCTAGAGCGTTACACAGTTATCGGTGATCTCGGAGCGGCGGACGTATTGCATTTACCTCGTAACATCCCCACTGAATCAGCATACTAACGTTGACATAGTCAACATTGTATACAGATACGATTGTAGTATAATCAGGATGAACAAGGTATACCATGAACAGAAGAGCGGCGGTGACCCGCCCTCGTCGGGTCGGCGGGTTTTGCGCCTTTTTCGATGCATCTAGTTCGTGTGCGCTCTATAATGCCGTGAATAAGTGGGGGATATTTTCTGTCCTCGGCGGGGGTTGGGGAGCGGCAGCCCCCCTTCAGGGGGTTCAAGGGGGGTCGCAGGGGGCAAAGCCCCCTGCAATGTAAAGTCATGTGAATAACCATGGTTATTTTCACTGCGGGTTATATTATTAGGGTAATTTTCTATATTACGTCCGCCGTTCCGACATCGTCGCCTTGATATTCGGGCCAAGTTTGCGACTAACGGGGGGTTTCCGCGTAATAAAACCTACATATTTGGATTGTACAGAGTGAGAGGAATCCAACGATACCAAAATCGTCGATATCGGAGAGGCGAAGGTAATATAGAAAATTACCCTGAATAGAACTATCCTTCTACTATTATATGCAGAAGACATTTTTGAGAAATCGACCTTACTTTTTTTTGGTGAATATTTTCCGAAGGCGACTGTTAAAACACCCTAATAGGAGATTTTGAAAATATGTCACTTTTAAAAGGACATGAGAATATTGCAAATCCTTATTGCAGCATGTAGTAGATCTACTATTCAGCTACAAAGTGAGCCATAATACGTTAAAATCGGACTGAAAATACGTGTGCTATGCATAAAAATGTAAAGGTCCTAATAATCGCGATCTTTTTCCTTTTCTTTATTCATACATTTTACATGACAACTCATGTACAAAATGCTTGTTATAGATATAATTATCTATTATTTACCTATTATTGTTACTCTAATGGGGTTTTACAACGTATAATATTGGTCGAAAGAATGACCGTTCTCCAGTCGGGCGGGAATCATATTGTCCTTTTCTCGGCGCGGCCGGAGCGTCAGAGAGCGATGACTCAGGTCTCATTTGGCATACCTACACCTATGGGGGGAA
>NW_020871695.1:444076-479076 GCF_003789085.1 Penaeus vannamei | reverse complement strand
TGGGCGCCTGGTGGAAAATGTTTACATGTGCACAAAACATCTTATTGATCTATATCATAATTTAACACCTTTTCAAATACCAGACAGATAATCACTTTCAGACTCTATATATCTCCGCAACCAAGGCCAAGAAAGGTCAACATTGTAGATGGTATGTGTTGGTGCAGTCATATACTCTAAAAAAAAAAAGCACACGCAATTTGACATTTTCAAAGTTTCTAATAAATTGATTTGTCATTTAAATTTACAGGCAAACCACCCCCGGATCCAACTCACCCACACTTTATCCTAAGTGTCTTCAAGCACTGTCCATTAGATGAAAACAAAGCAGGCATACAGTTGCCTGTTGCCTTTGTGTCTGAAATGTCATATGGTCCAGCAGCTGATACAAGTGAAGAGGGCCTATCTCTTGAGGTCAAATTATTGAGGAGAGAAAATGCGTTGTGCGCTCGTAGGCCTATAGGCGACTTTATTGTCTCCTTTGTATAAACACCTAGTAAATGGGGAGATATGTGATGTTAGGAAGTGGCACTGATTTCACAGAGAAATACCCTATATAGCTAAAAGTCGTAGGTCACTGCAGCAAATTATGTTATAAGATTATTATTATAACATGGTGTGTTCAAGGATCGTCGATCCAAATATCGGCAGGCACACAGTATGGACACGCTTTTAGCTGCACAGGTTTTAGTTTTGTTTCATATCGCTTTTTCGCTTCGGTTTTTGACGAATCAAAGAATTCATACAATATTTTCGCTCGCGCTGATAGCAATGTATCTGCGAGCGACGGGCTTGTTTTCACCAAGTGGGCTGATGACTCCGACTGGTAACGTCACACCGAATCGGTGTATATGGTTCTTTCGGCAGATTATGGATGTTCATTGCAAGTACACAGACAAATGAAATTAGGAACATGGGTAATTTTCTATATTACCTTCGCCACACCGATATCGACGATTTTGGTATCGTTGGATTCCTCTCACTCTGTACAATCCAAATATGTAGGTTTTATTGCGCGGAAACCCCCCATTAGCGGCAAACTTGGGCACTATATCGGGGGCGACGATGTCGGAGCAGCGGACGTAATATAGTAATTTTGACGATTTTGGTATCGTTGGATTCCTCTCACTCTGTACAATCCAAATATGTAGGTTTTATTGCGCGAAAACCTTGTTAGCGGCAAACTTGGGCACTATATCGGGGGCGACGAGGTAAATACGTCCACCGCTCCGCGATCGACGAGAATTTTGTAACGCTCTAGCCTGCCGGGAATACGTGGTGGAGGTTTTGTTTCCTCGGCGGGGGTTGGGAGACGGCAGCCCTCCCAGGGGGGGTCGCAGGGGGCACAGCCCCCTGCAATGGAAAGTTATATGAATAACCATGGTTATTTTCACTATGGTTATATTATTAGTGTTATATAACCTCAATTTTCTCTAGAACCTTCCATGCCCTCCCTTGCAATCGGGGCCAAGTTTCCGCGCAATAAAACCTACGTATTTGGAATGTGGACAGTGAGAGGAATCCAACGATACCAAAATCGTCGATATCGGTGTGGCGAAGGTAATATAGAAAATTACCCTCTTACCTTTATGGACAGTGACGAACATTACTAAATATTGCCAAACCGGTTCTCGAAAACTTCCATCTCTAGCTGGATAATTCTTTAAAATGTGAAATTATCAGTTATAAAGGCTCATAGTCGTGTTATCATAAAAAAACTGAGTTTCAGAAAACACGAATTATAGGTGCGTTTTACACTGGACCAAATTCAAACCTTTGTTGATACCGGGCTGGCAAAAATTATTCCGACTTACCGATTTGAAGGGTAGATGGCGCGCTGAGCGGTTTGCGGATGCGTTAGCTCTAATATTTTGTGACGAATGTAGGGTGTGCCCTATATTTAGGATATTAATTTCTTTTGCAGGAAGTACTTTTTTATTTGCCTACTCGAATGGCATGAAACATTCTACATCACCACTGCATAAGTCATAGAATTATAATTTTGTATTCCCCCATTCTCTATCTTCCCTATACTTGTCGACCAAATAATACATTACACTATATCTCTCTTTCCCCTTCTCTTCCCATTGACTTTCATGCTTTTGAAACTACTCTCTCAACTTCAACCACAATTCCTAGTAGTCGGTGATATCAACTGTCGCTATACTCTTTGGGGTGACCAACATTACTTCCCTAGGTCACTTCTTAGAACACTCAGATACTAACTGTATCCTCCTCCTAAATTCAAACCGTCCTACACACTTTGACATGTGCACCCAATCCTTTTCATGCACTGCTTTCTCTTTGCTCTCCTTCCTTTTGCTTAGAAATCTATTGGTCAGTTCTTAACTACCTTCTCCTTTTTCCTACTTCCTATGTTCCACTACCCAAAGCTGATGCTTTGGTAGAGCTGACTGATTTTCCTCTATCATCCTTCTCTTCCTCTTCAAACATGCTTCTAAACTTGACATCCAAATCCTAAATGAACCATATGCATCCATTCCCCGCACAATTACCTTATACGCCTTTTTTCTGGCGCCAAGAGGTGTAGTACTACAGTTTCCTATCACTCCGCCCCTATTTATGAGGGCGGTCATATATAAGCAACTGCACCTGGCTGATGAGCGCGCGGCAAACCATTAAAATAACTAAAAACAAAAAAATAATAAAATCCACTAAAAATAATTTCTCTTAATTCTCTGTTTAAGTTACTATATTAATTTATAAAACCATAAAAATAAATAAAAATAATAAATCATAAAATCAACTAAAATATCCTTTGTTATCTTTAGCCTCTCTAGTTTGACAAAACATTAAAATCCATAAAATTATATAAAACTAAAAACTCAAAAAAAGGAGTTCTTACGTCAAGTTTTTACTTCAAGTTCATTTAACAGTTATTAATGTAATTAATGTCAGTATTGCAACCTATTAATCTTATTAATCAACCAATCAATTATCCTTCTACTTATTTCCATTTCTATCTACTCCCTCATCCCTCTCCTCTTATTACTCCTCACTTTCCTTCGTATATATATATATATATATATATATATATATATATATATATATATATATATAATATATATATATATATATATATATGAGCACGCAGAGCACCTCTGCCCGTTTTAAAACTGGAAGAAAATGGGAAGTTCAAAGTTGATGCTGCACTGTATGGTGCAATATTAGTAACTTTGATGATGTTAATGAGGATATTATTGCACCAAGTACTAGTTTAAAAGTATTTACGCGCGCGCTCGTGTATGTGTGCATATATATATTATATGTATACATACAGAAATGTGTACATACATACATACCTATATATACAGTACACACACACACATACACATATATATTTAAACACATATGTAAACACACATGCATATATATATATATATATATATATATATATATATATATATATATATATACACATACATATATACATATACATATACATATATATGCAGAAATATATTTAAAAAACACTACTACCATATATAACAATAGAGTTGAAGGTTGCTTTCGTATTAATAGGGATACGGCTAAGAAGAGCGAGGTTCAGGTTTATCTTTAGTATGTGTACATTTTTATGCGATATGTCATGTAATGATTGTTACTGCTTTTCTTGTATCATTTATGCTTTAATCTTGGGCAATATTCAGGCCTCCAAAAGTGTTCCATGACGAATAATACGGGGAAGTATCTCATGTTTACAGAATGTGTTCGAATGGTTGAAAGATTATTATGAAAATTTATATTAGGTTTTACATAATCACTTTACTTATTATGTATGTATAATTAAATATGCACTCGTAAATTTATATAGCCTTTTGAATGTATTTGATATCAATCAATAAATAGTGTCATTTTCAAAATATTTAATGAAGTGTGACCTTCGAAACCATTGTCGATGGATGAATGAAGAAGTATGATGGGAGGCGCTTAGGGCCCGCGCATTTTCAACTGATTTCGATAGTTTATGTCGTTTGATTTGCAATTTGAAGATGTTGATAACAAACAACTTGTATTTATTGTTATTTCCTAATGTTACATCAGTAAACCAGTGATTTGTTAATTGATACAATTCAAAAACAAAATCAGATTCGTCAACTCGAGTACAATTCCTAGGAATGGGGGTGGAGCCGCACCTGTGGCAACAGCGTAGAAGCATCGTCACGTTGCTGTCGCGATCGGCCCGGAAAAGTGTCGCAAATAAAAAAAACGACACTTTCTAGTGTAGTTAGACAGTTTCTTGGCATGGAAAAAAGCCTTAAGTTACGACACCTTCCATCAATATGGAGATTGATTGATCGATCCTTCCTCTTATCAATATTCAATAACGGACCGGACACTTCCTTTACCACTGGCGTGAAGCCGTTCCCTTCCTAAAACCTAACATAGCGCTTACAAGCTACTTATGCAAGCTACTGGAAAAAGTGGTACCTTCTGCAAATGTGGTATCTAGAATTTCACAACCTTATCTCATCAAATCAGTTTGGTATCGTCGCGGCCGCTGCATAGCTGATCCTCTTGCCTATTTCAAGACTCAAAACACATCGGCATTAACTGTCTTCGCTATAGAAAAGGCATATGATACCACATGGCGGCACCATATCCTTTACCAACTATCCTCCCATGGCATAGGCGAAAACAAGAGTGTTTTCATAAAGTGCTTTCTGATTACACCCGTGTCAGATTTGCCTCTTCTATTCCATTTCCCCCTCAATTTGAAGGTGTCTTACTAGGCAATGTGCTCAGCACCATATTATTCCTTATTGCTGTAAACGGATTAGTTTCAGCTCTACCATCAGGAATCCGGTCATCAGTTCTTCAGGCAAGTTCCTTGTCCTGGCGAGCTCATATCCTTTCTGTTGAAGAAAGAGACCGACTCTTACAGACTCACTCACATATATCCTGGGGTTCAGACCGCAAACAGTCCTCCATCTCCATATTGCCCTAATGTTCTCCACCCGTGATTATGGCTGTCATATATATTCTGCCTCTGCTTCCCTTTCCACATACCTTGATCATTGCGGTCTTCGTTTAATCATAGGCGCTTTTCGATCCTCTCTAATGGAGAGCCTATATACTGAATCAGACTTACCATCCCTATCTCGTCGTGCAATTTCGTTCCAAAGAAGCTATGCTCGCTTTCACAAATTTTCTCTCTCTAATCTAACCGTTCCTTAATCCCTTCATACCTTCTCCACATTTACCTACCCTTTTTCCTGTTCGTATGATCGGTCTACTTTCCCATTCACCCATTCCCGATCTATCTATTCCTTTTTCTGCTCAGTCTTTCCCTCCCTGGCCATTACTGTAAGGTGGCATCTGTCCTCCTCAAGGCGGGTTTCCTCCTCGCCACTCGTTCCCCGTATTTCGGTCGCGCCCTGACTTCGCTCGTTCGCCCGTTTTTTTTTTTTTTCGGGGGGGGGGGGGGTCTAGTCTTTTTATTTGGTTTTTCATTTCGTTCTATTGTTGTTTTTTAGTTTTAGTTGAGTTTCCCCTTTGAATAGCCGTTTCTTTTTTCGATTTTGTACAGTCATTTTATTTGCTTTGTTTTTACTTGAAAGTCTGCTTACTTTATTTTCTATTTAGCTTAATTTATTAAATATTATATTTCATTTATTATCTCTTATCTTTCGAGCATTTTACACTGGTCATCTTGAATTTTAATCTTTACTTTTTCATTTTTAATTTTATTTCATCTTCAGACTATTTTTATATTTTTTCTTCTGGTCATTTAAAAACACTTTTTAAGCTGGAAGATGCTATCTGAACTTCTATAAATACGAAAGAGGTATAGTTGGTGACGTAGTTCATGACGTCACGAACATAATAAATATCTCCATAAACGGCGCAAAGCAATACTCAGTCTAGACTAGAGTCTCTATCTGTGTATCACGATCCCTTGTGTGAAGCTGGAACGTTAGAGGCGGCCACGTCCCCAGAAACAGGATTTAAATTTGGTGTACTGACGTGATCCTTTTTGTTTTAGTGATTGTTTAACATACCTAAACTGAATTTTGTAATCTTCGTCTTAAATGTTTCATTAACCTAAATAATTAATTAAGTGGTTATTGACAACTTTGACTTTACATTCTATCATAGAGGCCAGAGTAACACTTCTTAAATGCGTCTTAAAAACTCATATGTGCTAAATAAGATAGATACATAAAACATTAGCTAAATTCACACTCCTTGCGAGTCTTAATTCGTATCAAGACTCGCAAGGAGTGTTAATTTAGTTAAAGTTCTACGTATCTATCATATTAAACACATATGAGTTTTTAAGGAGCATTTAAGAAGTGTTACTTTGACCTCCATGATAATTATCAATAAAAAAAACTAAAGGAGCTCTAGTTAATATGAATAAGAAAGCCATAGGCTGAAAGTCAAGGAATTAATGCTCCACGCTACCAGTATACGACATCAAGCCACTGTTAAACACAACTAATACATAGAGACTATTAGACACACATCAAAGAATACCTCACAATACCTTCCTCCTGTAATTGCTCTTCTATTTTCCCAGATCACCCCACCCTCACAATTTTTTTTCGCATATATCTACATGACTCCTTCAGTACCAAAGTCTATACAACCGGCTCTAATTGGACCTCGAGTACTGGTTTCGCCGTAATCTTTCCCTCTCACTCATACAGCTTTCCCTTTCCTGCTGAATCGAGCGTCCTTACAACAGGGCTATATGTTATCTCTTTACAACGCTGTATGTGCATCTCAGATCATGTTGGGTATTTTGAGCAACTGTATCAGCTAGACCTTCCAGCAGTTATTCTGGACGCAAGCGATGTCGCAATCCCTGTGCCGGACCCACCGATCAGTGAGGATCCTCCTACCCTGACTGAGGTTAGGGAGACGATCTCTCAGCTGAAGGGTGGGAAAGCTGCAGGCATATGCGATATCCCTGCAGAACTGCTGGGGGTGAACCTATGACATGAGACTTGTATACTGTCCTGGCTGCCATCTGACAATCCAATTCCTTTCCCCCCTGACCTGTTGAGAGGCGTGGTCTCTTTGGAAGGGGAAAGGGGGTCATTGCTCACTATACCAAGCAAGGTTTTTGTCCACATTCTTCTGAAACGGATCCGCAACCACCTACTGAGACACCAAAGACTTTAGCTGTTTGAATTCACTCCTGGCAAGTCCATAATAGACAGTATCCTAATGTTTCGAGTCATTATGGAACGCCGTAGTGAGTTCGGACGTGGACTGCTTGCAGCCTGCAACGACCTCAAGAAGACGTTTGACTCAGTGCAACACTAATCGCTATGGGAGATCTTGAGACAGGAATTCCGGCACGGATAATTGGAAAAATAGCAAGCCTATATACACGTACTGAAAGTGCTGTAACGTGTGGTGGCAGACTGTTGAGCTTCTTTCCTGTTAACTCAGGAGTGAGACTGGATAATAGGCAGAGCTACTATCCAAAGTCACTGTGGAGCAACACTAGGCAATACCAAGGCCACGGATCTCGATTTTGCCGACAATGTTGCAATCTATCTTATCTGTCTCTTGATTCTCTAGTGGCGGCTCTTGATACATTCAGCAATGAGGCGAAGCCCCTGGGCTTAGAGGTCTCCTGGATACAATATTCCTTGCATACATGACTTCATAGTGATACAAGAATTGAGAAATTAGTCAACTGGTTCCTAATACTTCACTTAGGCTTTCTGATTCATGTGTTGGGAACCAATTAGTTTAGACATACTGAAAACAATACTTTCTTATAGGTCACTCTGTAATATTTTTTTCATTTGTTTGGAATCTCAATATGATGTATATGGTATTGGTAAGCATTACAAATTTTAAAAATTTCAAGTAAAGAATCCCCGTAACATTGTATAATTTATGTTGTATACGATTCTTGAGTATAACAAAATCATTTCATGTCCTGTTTTTTGCTTTAGTTGAGCAGCATTAGTAATTGAATATTTTTTTTGTAAATGACAATTTCATTGATGTATATAAACTGTGATTTATCTTAAATACCCTGTTACAATATGGTATGAGATGTATCATGCACTGAGGCACCTATTCTAAATACTGTATTTATTATCTCTGTGTTGGTTTCTATTTGAATAGAATACATTATCAAAATTACTGAGAAATATCCTGATGTGGAAATAATGAATGTATATTCCTTGATTCTTTGGCTTTATCTATAGTTATATCCAGGTAGATTAAGGGATGATAACCAGTTCAAAGTTGGAGCAAGATTCAATGCTAAGTTTGTTGTTCCCCTAGAATATTTTCTACAACTGATTTACAGTATCCATTAAGTTAATTTCATATTTCACTTGTCGTCTCCAGCAGTTTATCTCATAAAGTGGAGAATCAAATCAATGTTGCAAATGTATTCAATACTGATGTCTATTAATCTATCAAGAGTATATAAACACTAAATCACTTTTATACTGATACAGTTGGCAAAATATTAGTGTACTCTGTAACGAGATACAAAGAGTGGTCACTCAATCAATGAGATTAATGAAGATCCAATTACATTCATTAAGGGGAAAGGAAGAAAAGATGTGGACTCTTGAAAACCTGTATTTTTAAAGTTAACAAACGCAACAAGTAATGTTCTTTCCTATTAACAATAGAAGCCATTTGTTTATATCCACGAAAAATCTAAAGTACTACGCGCGTTCGAGTGCATGGTTGGTGACAGAGCATCATCACAACGGAAGCCAGACTCATATCCTTTGCTTCTCAGGAGTCATGTTGGGCCTCGCAGCTCCACACTGCACAAACCATCCATGGACCCACACACACACACATCAGATAATGGACAAAGAGAAGAAGTACAAGGCCTTTTTCTTATCAAACTTCCAGTGATCTTAGACTTCCTCAGTCCTAGAATTAGTTGACAAACATAAGGTTAAGGAGTGTCGTGGCTGACATGTCAAGAGACGAGCATCACAAAATGACTGAAGATTTACTGAAGATTTACAGAAGGTTTATCTTGGTTATCTCTACCATTTTACATTAACATTTATTGGATTTACAACATTTCAGTATTTAGAAAATCCTTCACTTTCTCTACGGAAAAGAATGAAATAACTGTTCGCTATTGACTACAATTTGTTATGTGTAATGGTTTGGTGAACAGCCCAGAGAACTGACTTAAAACTAATGCATATTTGCCACACCTAAGAACAGGATGGTAGAGGGCAGACCACGCAAACAGACATCGAGTCAACCTGGAGTGGTGAAATGTGATAGTTAGGGGTGGGGGCAGGGTGGGGGCGGGGGATTCCGGGAATGGTGATGGAGAATGGAGAGGGGAGGAAAGACAGGGGGGGGGGAGATTTGGGGATTTCTTTCTTTTTTTTCTGGGGAGGGCGCGGGGAGGTAAGAGCAGGTGGTGGGGTCGGGGATGTTGACTGGCAAGTTTAAATGCCATATTTCCATGGGTAAAGTCAAGCTCCCCTACGGGTTTCCACATTTTTTAACAAGAGCACTGAAGCTAGATCCAAGGAAATATCCTAGGTCAGTACTTAGTGCTTGCAGGGGCATGAAAAAGTCCTAGGGCTTACTCCCAGGGTGGCCGTACACAATTGCAGGCCTCTGGAGTGCTCCTCACATGGGCACAACAAATAAAATTGGTTCCATTGGCTAGCCAACATTATAACAGGTGATAAGGTCGTGAACAACCGTGCACCAGTTCATTTGTAATATTGTTAATTACATAACATGACAATTACCTTCAGTGATTGAATTATTGACAAGCATCATCACTATTATATATACTTCAAAACAACTATTGCTCCATAAAAACGACCCCCATGATGTTAGGATTATTAGTATTAAATGCAAAGATGTCTGATTAAACCTAGACATCAGTAGTGGTTGTGTTGTGAAGCCGGGCTCATAACAAGGCTGGCTCCACCACACAACTTGTAGCAATGCAACGATCATACCACTTAAGCTAAGAGGTACCACCAGTCATACAACCTAGGTCTCATCTTCCATACACAGCAAATGGACAAAACAATACTGCCAAACATAAACAAAACAGAGATGTATAGACTCTAGTATCAGGAACAGCCAACATGGTTTTAGAAAACAAGAACCAAGAACATTCATGAATATACAAGTTTCCACAACTTCTTTAGAGAGTTTTAAAACGTCCTTTGACTACAGGTATAATGGTAATTTGTCCTTAGTATTGTTCAACAGATCTAACCCTCTGGCAAAAACCCTTTACCATATCTATAATTGGTAGACTATGCAATAACAACCCTTACTATACACAAGACTATTAACAGTAGGACATGATGAAACAACGGGCGCGGCGGCACACTGTTAAAGTGAGTCCTTGGCTTACACCAGTGAGTGTGGGTGTGCACCAGAGGTGGGCACAGGCGGAGGGACAGTTGGGCATGCCCCTTAAGGGGTGTGTTCAGGCTGGGTAGATGCAGGACAGCAGGCCCCCAGGAAGACAACTCACGGGAGCCCAGGCAGCCCACCGCCACCAATAACAGGTGTGCACAGCACCCACAGTTTTTTTTTTTTTCTCTCTCTCTCTCTCTCCCAAACATGAACTGTCACCGCCTTAGCCCGCCCGAGCCACCCTGATTATCGCAGTCAGTCATTGTCAGTCGCGACGGAGCCCAGCACCTAGGCACCACACCACAGGTGGCACCCGCTAGCTACTACGGTAGTGGCTAATGGCTGTTGCTGCTGCTGCTGCTGCTGCTGATCACACTACTGTTGCTGCCAGTGCTGCTACTGCTGCTGGAGGTGCAGTTGGCCCTGAGAAAGCGGCATGGGGGCCTACACTAGGGCCTACACAGCAGTCTCGGTGTGACTGTGTGAGGATAAACGCTCAACGTCGATCTCTGGCACTGTTAATTCTTCTGGATCCGGACACATGTCGGCATACTCCAGTGAAGACCCCTGGGACAACCGTTTGCTCAGGGACGTCTGCTTCTTCAGCACTGCCGCCAGGTTTGGGTTGGAAGGCCGTGCATCAAGCCCCTGCCGAAACGCATTAACTACTCGAATCTGAAACAGAGGCCACAAAGGTAATTTTAAAAGGTGTATGGCGTCAATTAACATATGCCTTGGACACAACTAAACCACGTACAGAACACCAAACAAAGAGAAAAAACTAACTACATCAGTCCAAGGCACTTCAACACTTAAAGGAATGAATCATGGGATTAAAAAAAACATAAATTTTGACTTTTCACTGAAACATGAGACATAAATTGCAAAAAAATGTTCTCTGATATGACGAAGTCTTTAAACTTGACTGTGAGGGTTACTGTGAGAGCTGCTGACAAGTGAGAGGGTGAGGAGTGTGCCTTGCTGCCAACCACGGAGCGTTACAGCGTCAGCAGGAGCGGCGGGGGCAAGGACGCTCACCCGCCGCTCGCACACACAAGCAAAAAGTCATGCTCATTGCAAAGATCCCATGCCAAACTTGAACCGTGTACTGCATCTTCATTAGGTGGCTTTTTCAGCCTGTTAGGTGCCAATACAACGAAGAAGTTATGATGGTTAGTATGTAAGAAAATACAGAATATAAACATTCAAAAGTCGATTAAATATGAAAGGTAAAAATTGTTAACAGTAAATAGAACGTGCACTTATACAGAGTACTTGAGAGAGTGTTGCTGGCTGCCATAGGATCTACACGACAGGCGGAGCTCTGTAGCTCCTACGCCGATGGACACACACCAGACATCAAGACAAAGTTGGCAGCCAGAGAACGTGGGCACTGCATGTTGGCTGGAGGCTCTCCATAGTGCGCGGCTCATGCGGCATGCGCGCACCCGGATAACAACCCCCTACCGCCCTCAGCTGTCCTCTCCTACCACTGCTGCTGCTGCTGCTGCTAGTGCTTTTGGCACATAATTAACAGCAGCAGCAGTAGACTTTGTAAGTACATATGCAGTTATTAGAAAAACAATATTTCAAGAACTGTCATTTAGCGGCGGCGGCAGGAAGCCAGTCCGGGGCATGTGCCATTTGTGGTGCGTGCACCATATGTTAACTCACACAAACACTCAGACTGGGTAGGTGTGGGCAGTTGCAACATACCCACACCCACTCAGGGTCATTCACAACACAGGGTTTTTGGGATTAGATGGACAGGTCAACAACATCAATTTTATATGGTTACACACACTAACGAGGACATGTACACAAAACTCATGCTAACATGCTTACCATTCACACCAAGATCTACGATCTAAGAAACAAGAATGACACATAGAAACACTGGCTGCCATTTATTACTCCTGACGACAAATACCAAAAAAGAGGTAAAAACTGTAGACTTGACACATAAAAACCTGACTTTCTCGCCACAAGATAAAACACTTAACAAAACAGGCAAGTCTAAACTAACTGTGCCATCTAAACAACCTAGGTCTATGTCACTAGTCGCTCTAGAGTCATGCGGGAAACAGGAATAAGGAAGTGATACATGGCTGGATAGAAGCAAAACAGATTTAAATTTGTAAAATATCAATGAAAATTGAGGTCTCTTACACAATATGATTTTAACTTGTTCTACTGATATGAGTAGGGACATGCAACTTTCTTGGTATATTATTTTCATTTAAAGGGAATATGTTTAATGACTGGAATAAGATTAGTAAGGAGTTACCTTCGGCTTATAGCTGGGGAATGGGACTGTGTACTTTGTTCTGTGTAAGAGACAGTTTGGAGGCATGATAGGATGGTTCATTTAAAGTGATTTTACCTTAAGTCATTTCTATTTGACATTAAAGTCAACCAGCCTACAGCTTCCATGAAAGAAAAGAAGCAAACAGCACAGATCAAGGGCAGAGACGTGAGGGGAAGTGAGCGAGCGATCACATTAGTCCAAAAAATGAGTCTAAGAAGAGACAAGAGAGAGGGGTGTAGCTTACAGCCTGGTCTGTGGAGGTCTTGCTATACGGTACGGGTATCAGCCGCTCCTGCAACGTGCCTCCAATGACCTGAACCATGAGAATAATAATAACAGTGGTGAGGGCGAGTGGCTACAGTGGTAAGTTAGAGCTGGCCAGGGATGTATTATACAGCAAGGTGCATAGAAGACAAGGACACGCCTCGCTCTCCCACGCCAATGGCGCCCACAGCCTGGTAAGTGGTGGCTGCGGTCACCCACTCGCCCACAGTACACGCCCTTGTGTTCTACACACCTTGTTTCAGGCGGCACGCGGCGTACGGGCCAGGTGGTGTATGTACACTGTGTGGTGTGCAGGGGATAGTGGAGCAGCAGTAGTGGAGTAGAAACTACAGACAACACACGGGGTGTCCACACCTACCCGGGACTCGCCTAGACATTACAGGGGCACGCGGGGATTAATACGCTTACACTCAGGACACCAACTCACGATCTGTGTGGCTCCGGGACCGTTGAAGAAGAAACACATCTTCATGCACAGAGAGCACAACTTGACTAAAAATAATAATGATGGAAACCCAATGGACAACTACCGCTGCAAGAGTCACTACGGTGGGTACACTAGCGAGAAACTGATTATGCAGGTGAATACTGTAAATAGGCCTGCTCTAATAGCCACTAAATGTTGAGGACCTTAGATTTGGGCTAATGCTGCGGGTGAGGTGTCTAGCACAGTGGCTTACTCACTGAGAATAGCTCAGGTACAAGGGGCTGAGAGAAACAGATGCTCTGGTTCATACCTCACCCCCATGTGTTTCTCCTTCCTGATCCTCCTACCAGGGAAAATAACAGAATGATACGCTCAACACCATGTTCATCCAAAGATTACGATCAGCTTAAGACAAAGCCTACATTAAGGGCTCCATGGTGGC
Source organism: Penaeus vannamei (assembly GCF_003789085.1). Classification (NCBI taxonomy): domain Eukaryota; kingdom Metazoa; phylum Arthropoda; class Malacostraca; order Decapoda; family Penaeidae; genus Penaeus; species Penaeus vannamei. The sequence continues at coordinate 465,246 of NW_020871695.1, read as the reverse complement.
TGGAAAGTAAAAAGTGAACCCAGTGGCGACAGCTTCAAGATGAGCGCCTGACACAAGACAGCTCCCTGGGTGAGGAGGAACCAGTCCAAAATTATTGGCTTCTTTATCTGCCATGGCACCAGGAACAGGCATGATGCCGAACCAGGGATAAAACCCTGGATCCTACCTCAGTGAGCAGATGTTCAACACCTAAGGGGAATTCTGGACCCCTACTGCACCTCCAGTCCCCTAGCAATATGACGGTTGGGGGTCCAGTGTGCAGCCATATCTGTGTCAGCAACTACCCCAGCCCAAAAGAACAAACACAAGTAAAAGATGATAATTCTAAGAAAGTAGTAATGAAGGAATAAGCTCTGGTAAAGAAGACATAATGTATGGGACAGGCAGGGAAGAGGGACACAATCACACAGATAGGGTAAAATCAAGGCTATGGTCTCAGTCACCACCAGGGCAAGCTTCCTTTATGGTCTCCAAGATTTGCTTCAGTTAAATTTAAGAGAGTTTTCTCACTATTTAACTATTATTTAAAAACTTTCTTTTTTTCTGTTCTCCAAAGCTGGGGAAACATTTCAGCATTTGGCACTCTCCATAACCACATGGCAAACTGCACATAATAAAATAAATACACAACACAAAACACAACATGCAGTGCAAAACCACGTCTCCTCTAGCTGCGCATTAGAAATTAGTACACAAGATGTGTGTTAGTTACCCTGGCATACGCTAGACTAGTAACAGTTGAGGCGGGAGTTGTTAGTGAGGTGCACGTGAGATATTGTCTCAGTCTGTTGTAGCAAAGGTCCCGCCGGGGAGCCAGGCTGGCCTGCAGACCGCCAACCACCACAACCCTCAGATGCTGTGGCAATCAGTGGGAAGTGGCAAGGGCAGGGCAAGACCACAACACTCAGCCTCACAGGCCTCAAGGCAAAAGAAGTGACAGGCAACAGAGTGCCCGGCCCCCAGCACACCCTACGCTCGGCCCACCATGGGAACACCCTCAGCCCACATGACTGACACTCACCCACCCACACGGACAGGCCAGGTCAGCAGCGGGAGGGGAGGGGGAGCAGGGTAACCACTTGAGCCAAGGTCAAGTAACTATAACTAAAGAAAACAGGGAATTTTAATGGACTATGAGAAAATAAGTAAGAAAGAAAGAAAGAAAATTAGAAAAAAATATACCAGAACAATATAATTAAGAAAGGGACAGGAAGCTAGAGTGTTTTAGCTAATAGGAAATTGTGTTTAAATACTAAAAATGGTTAGAACACAGAACAAATGCATAGAAACAATTGTGCAGGTGCATAGACTAAGGCAGGGGCACATTTGCAGGTGGGGTGGGAGGGCTAGGTGGGGGTCACATGATTAAGCCTGAGATGGGAGTAGGATGAGCAGATTGGGGCTGGAAGGGACTAACTTTTGCCAAGTCAAATGGCCAGAAAGTCTCTTGGGGAAGGACATAGGATGAGCGGGTCGATTCAGACTCGGAGGAGGCTTATCACCCAAGGATAGAGTTGTGGGAATTTTACAAAACGATCATGTGGAAAAAACCACAATCAGTCCTGGGGAGGGGGTCAGATACTAGTTTCATGAACAAGGGTGGGTATGTCTGGAGGGGCAGGTGGGGAGGCGGGCTGCAGTGTGCTGGAGTGCGCTGCCATGTTAGAGTGAAGGGTCTGGGCCACCAAAGTATTAAAATGGTGCGGGGAAAGGGGCTGTAGGAGCGGAGGGATAGGGGAAGTGACAGCAAAGTGGTGGTGGTGGTGGTGGTGGCAGCACTTAGTACTTTGTGTGTTGGCGTGGGTGTGGGGTCGGTGGTGCCCCAGCTGCTGGGTTGCTGCTGCAGCAGGCCCGCCTGGGGGAGGGCTGCCGGGGGGTACCAGGGGGGCGGTCTCAGCCGTGGTGGGTGATGACTCCTCGACGGGCGTTACGAGGCGCACAGTTGCGTTGCACGACCCGCACCGCTTGTCACTATTGGGACTTGGGCTTTTCGTAGAGTCCTCATCTATGTAACTGATGTCTGACATGGGCCGGTTGCCCTGCTGACTGCGCGAGATGCGCAAACTATGCAAACTATGGCACGACCGCCGTTCTTCCAAGTCTTCCAGGGTTGACTTGAATGCTCGTATTACTCTCAACTGCAAACGGGACGGGACATCCAATCAAACCCCCACACCATTGTAAAACATCCACATCTCATCATGTACATGTTAGTAGCAACACGTAAAAAATTAAAAATAAAACTCACCAGACAAGTCACTGGTAATACAGTGCTATTAACAAACAAACATAAAAAAACTAGGAGTGACTAGTCATGTCGACATGATAATAATAATAATAAGTAGTTATAATGACAGGAGACTGAGGCCGAAGGAGGTGAGGGCTGTTGGCTGTTGGAGACTGGGTGAGGATGGTGTGACGCAGCCCAGTGTGACGGACGCCTAGTGGCACGGGGCGACCTAGAAACATGCAAGCTGCGTGCACAGCAGTGGCAGCCAGAACACAACAGACTAGGCACCGGGCCACAGTAGTGTTGAGGCCGCTAGCCCGTCACCACCAAGAGAAATGATCTATGCAGCACAGAGAACAAACATTCTAGCCTCTTGCTCTAGCCACAGTCTACACACTCCATCTCTTAGCACCACGTACATAATTAGCTAGGATTTACTTCTGGGAATTGAAGGGTATCTAAAATTTAGAACAAATAGGCAAGGGTGGGAGGGGGTAACACATAGCATTACGACATCTTTAAGACAACAACAGCTGTACGGCTATGTGGCTACTCTTACCAACCTGTTACAAAACCCAGGGGTGTCGGTCACAGGAGGAGCAAAACAAACTTACTGTTAAATCAAAAGTAAAAATTAGTAGAGGGCTTGGGGATGGTATATTATGGGACAAGATTTCACAAGTGAGATGCTATAAGTGCAGTAGAAAATTAGCAGGGGTCCTAAATACTAATATAAAATTGACTAAATTTTATATTGAACAAATTCTAAAAACAAATATGCGCATAAGACAGATACTGTTGTACAATATACAAAGTACTGGGTCAGCCTTATAAGACATTGGTAATTCCTTGTTAGGGAAAGGATTCTGATTATACACAGTCAGTCAGAGAATGGAGTAACTTTGGTATTTACAGACTGAGCCTACATATTACAACACATGGCACTTGTGCCAATAGCAGGTGACGAGTGGAGTGTTGAGACGCAGCATTGTAGAAAAGTATCCAACAAAGGAAATAAACTAGCTGCCACTACTTGCATGCACTTGCCCAAAAAAATGGAACACGTGGCAGACACGTGATACTGTTCCAAATCGGGGGCAGCAGGATGTTGCCTGTTATAGGTCTGCTGCTCTATCTGTCTGTCTACGGGAGTTAAGACATGTAAATCTACTTGGCATGCACTACTGCATGCCCAGCAGTAAAAAATGAAGACATGCTGCATTAATTACTCTATGTAAAAAAATCATACCTGGAAATTAGAGAAATCATAAAAAAAACAAAGGCTGAACCTAGGCTGGTCTTCATGCACTGGGGAGTGCCAAGTTTCGCGGACCCGACATCATGCTGCCGGACACGCCTCTGTCAATCCTTGTAATAGGTTCATGGAAACGCTAAGGAGTGAGGCTAATGGCTTGAGGCAGAGATGACTGGGCCAGCGAAAAATCCTAGCCCTGATAAAATTGTCACATCTCTTTGATACCACTGCTGCCAAATTGCCTAGTTGGGTGTCTCTTTTCGGGTAGCGGCAAACTCCACAACACTGCCTTCCATGACACTGGTAGGCCTAGGTCCCATAGGGCTTCGTGTAGCTTGTGGAAAGTTGAAGTGAATTGAGTCGGAGAGACAGAGGTGAAAGGAATATTTGGAGAGCCACAAAATAAAAGCTGCAGGATTGAGCTACCAAAATAAAATTCATGGAAAAATAATGATAAACAAATAAATAAATAAAAGGTGATTCTAAAAAATCATAAGGAAATTCTTCTGGAAAACAAGAAAAACGTATGGTATACCACGATACATGAGGGAATATAACATGATTTGCACACTGATATTCAAAATAATAACATTGCAGTGGTGATTCGCTGCTATAACAACACAGTTACACTAAATCAAGTCATAACAAGATGACAAGGCTTAAACACAATATAAAAAATAATAATACATGAAAAATGAAAAAAAAAAAAAAAAATCAATAACATGTTAAACAAATAAATAACAAAGTAAACAAAATCAAATAAGCAGGAGGATGGCACACACCACTTTTTTTTTTCTTCTTTTTTTTTTTTTTTTTGGTCAAGAAGGCAAAAAAAGCACACAGCTGAGGTTGGTATGTAGAATACCAGACATTGCGAACTGCCATCCACCACAGATCTACCTGCACAACTATCAGTTTTACACATAAAGCAGTGTGGTTGTCTTACATCAAATAAGCTGAAATTTAATCAATGAAAATAATTGTTATTAAAACAAATATTTGAAGACAACTGATTAGCATAACAAACTACATAATAAAGACAAGCCATGAGGTAAACTCATTAGCCAGTAACTAAAAATTATATAAATAATCATCACTGGAGCCAATAATAATCTAAAAAAAAAATTACAATCTCAACCTTTCTTCCATTATCCATTCCAGATATTTAATTTTCAAAAAAATGCATCTCAGAGAAAAAGCAGCACTAAGTTTCACACCAAACAAATGACATGTTCCAACTCAAGGTAATCCTGGCAGTGACCAAATGGTGGGGGCAGTGAAGACACTGGACCAAAGGCCTTCTGTAGTTCAGAAAGCTAATGGCAGGAAAGAGAAATCAAAGCAGAGGCAACAAATAATACGCAATAGGATACAGGAAAAATTACATTTGGGATGCCCCCTTATATGTGTGATGAACCTTTGATGTATATATATATAAAGGGAATGCCAGCACACTGAAACAAATAGGATATCAAGAAATGCCAAAACTCAGGCTTTTCAGCCATTGGAGCTATTGCATTTCCACTGCAAAGAACTATGTAATGATTTCACATGAAAGTTACTGACTGACTGACTAACTGAGGCAACCAGCTGGCAGACTGGCTACCTGCTTATGGGAAAAACCTAACACTATTGCTGTCCTGGTGGTTGAATCGCAGTGCTCTGTGCATGAAAGACACACACACTTCGAGTCTCAGATTTGTCTTGGTGAAGTCACACATGGTACACAGCTGCATGATGAAAGTGGACATGAGAGGAATATCTTAATCATTCATATATAAAACATCACACTGGCCTTGAGTGAATATCCTTAAGTAAACTTACATTATGAAATGATGTATATAAAAGAGTAAACTATCTTAATGGTGAAATTAAATAAAAGTCATTTAAATACTGTACCAGTTACTCAAAACAAATCCTTGAACATGATCATATAAGATTATGATGGTGGACATTTGCAGACATTCAAAACTCTGAATAATGACATTATTATTTACATGACAATTTAATCTCTAAAATCTGAAATACACTATAGAGTGTATATATGTGCGAGATAATGTGTGTTCATGCCTGGTAATGTTGAATTGTCTGTGTGAGTGTACATCCAAGAGCAGATGTAAGTCTAAGTCTGAGTCTGAGTAGGCTGTTACCATGATCATGAGTGTTGCATGTGTGTGTGTGTGTGTGTGTGTGTGTGTGTGTGTGTGTGTGTGTGTGTGTGTGTGTGTGTGTGTGTGTGTGTGTGTGTGTGTGTGTGTGTGTGTGTGTGTGTGCGCGCCAGCATATGTGTGCGTGCGTGCGTGTGTGTGTGTGTGTGTGTGTGTGTGTGTGTGTGTGTGTGTGTGTGTGTGTGTGTGTGTGTGTGTGTGTGTGTGTGTGTGTGTGTGTGTGTGTGTGTGTGTGTGTGTGTGTGTGTGTGTGTGTGTGTGTGTGTGTGTGTGTGTGTGTGTGTGTGTGTGTGTGTGTGTGTGTGTGTGTGTGTGTGTGTGTGTGTGTGTGTGTGTGTGTGTGTGTGTGTGTGTGTGTGTGTGTGTGTGTGTGTGTGTGTGTGTGTGTGTGTGTGTGTGTGTGTGTGTGTGTGTGAGCGCGCATATGTGTGTGTAGATGATATGTATTAAGTCTGAGTCTGAGTAAGCTGTTACCATGGTCATGAATGTTGCATGTGTGTGTAAGTGTGAGTGTGTGTGTGTGCCAGCATATGTGCGTGCGTGCGTGTGTGTGTGTGTGTGTGTGTGTGTGTGTGTGTGTGTGTGTGTGTGTGTGTGTGTGTGTGTGTGTGTGCAGTGCACGTGTGTGTAGATGATATGTATTGACATGCAAGTTCTATATGTGCAATATGTGCAAATATCTGAACATGTATGTCATCTCTAACTTGATTCTGCTGTGGATCAGTTCCTGAATTTTTGTTCTGTGACTGCCTGTGTAAGATTAGTTCTATATGTGTTCATCTACATACATGCATATTTTGTTACTTTAAAGCCTATACATAAATGCATAAGGCTACACATGTGGAATTTAATTTACATGTATTCACATCGTGCTTGAGTGTGATATTCCATAACTTTTACCTATGCAAACAAAAACGTTTTATTAAACTTTTGTCATTGTATAGATATGCCAGTGTCCCTGTTCATTTTTCTTAGCAATCACAACTACACACAAAAACAGACACAAACACACCCACACACACCAATCAAACACAAACAAACAGATTTAAATTCAACCCTTTGCTTAGAGCACATTCAGCAACTGTTCTAAAAATGTCTGACCCCTTAATGTGCACAAGTGAATATAAAACACCATTATGCAATTTTAGCACCATCTATACCTCTGCTGCCTGGAAGCAAGCCTATTTTCATGGACAATGGGACAATTGCTTCAAACATAAAAGCACTTATAATGAGCATCACAGTCAAGCATTGTATGGCTAAATCAAATATATAATTTTCCTTTCAACATCAATTTACATAATTCATAATGGATACCCTGACAACATTACAAGTTATGTAAACAATGCAACTTGAAATATCTCATCGCTCCCATGCTAAAAGGAGGCTTACCTGGTACCTAAAAGAATGAGTTTATTTCTTTTTGAACTGATTTATGAACTAAAGCAAAAGTGGTTTACTTTTTCTTGTCCTTATCAGAAAATGTGTTTTTTCTCTTTTGTCCTCATCCGTAAATGAGCTTTCCCAAAATACTTTTTATTAAGATCTAACGATTTAAAAATCAATCAGTCAGTTCCTTCATCTATCTCTCTACCTATACCAACACTTAAAGATACCTAAAGGCCACGTCATCCTTTTACTCATGAAAGTGGGTAAAAAGGAACAAATCCACACACACCCATATGCAAGCAAATCAAAATTCACATGCATCCACACCCTGATACGTTTAGAAAAATTAAAAAAACAATAATGATAATAATAGTAATAATAATAAGGTATGCATAACAACAATAATAATAACTGCAACAACAACAAAAATAGTAATACTAATGATAATCATAAAAATAACAATAACAATAACGATAATATCGATGATGATGATGATACCAAAAATAGTAATAATAATAAGTTATACATCATTGCAATAATGATAATAATAATCATCATACTAAAAGTAATATGAGACAGCAAAATCAATTTTGTAATGCTAATAGTAATAAAAAAGAGCACATTGAAAGACATAACCTACGATAAAAGTAAAAATATAAAAATAATAATATTAACAAAAAATTGAAATCATAATCATAATAACAATCATAATAATCGTCATCATTGTCATAACAATAATGATAATAATGATAATAATAATAATAATGATAATAATAATAATAATAATAATAATAATAATAATAATAATAATAATAATAATAATAATAATAATAATAATAATAATAATAATAATAATAATAATGATAAAAAAACAGTGCTGATGATGATAATGATAATAATAATGACAAAAATGGTAATAATGATGATGAAACAATTATAGTAATAATAATAACAATAATAATAATGAAAGTAACAATAATAATGATAATAACAATAATAATAATAATAATGATAATGATAATAACAATAATAATGATAATAAGAATAACAGAAAAAGCAATGACAGTAACTACAACATTAATACTAATAAAATAATTAGCAAAAACAAAACAAAAACAAAATTATGAAATCACCTTCATAGGACCATTATGGCATCTTGCAAGGTATGCGAAAACTTATGTACGAGATAAAAAGCATTATAACCTGCATATTACATTCAATATAACCTTAGAATCTTGTACATTTATCATAATCAGGGAGTATATTTCATGTGAAAAAATATGCTTAATTTTGCCATTTGACTGTATAATGAGGATTAAATTAGCAAAAAAAAAAAAAAAAAAAAAAAAAAAAAAAAAAAAAATCTGTCAGTTTCTCTAGTCATTTTACTTCTCAAATCTTACCTTAACTACATCAGTATATTCATAGCTACATTTTAAAAAGCAAGCTTTTGTCATAGTTAAAACCAACTTTGTTCTTGAAGCAGATAATTACATTTTAATGATATAAATAAATTTAATAAATATAGACAAATTTTCCATAATCCTGAACTGAATTACGAAAATGTTATGAATTCATTCACATGACCAATACTATCTTTTATAATTCCAAAATTACAAATTTCCAAATTCTATCTTGATTCATTATATCAAAAAATTATGAAAATGTGTAACTGTTATTAATAATCTTAATGTACGTAACCAGGGGTTTTGTACGATAATGCCATGTGTCAAATACACGTGTTCTCTAATGCCTGTAAGAAAGCTTTATTATTTATCAATATATCCTTTCTGTAAACCCATTCGTCTATACAACCATCAACCCCAACCCTTTAGGAACTCAACCTCAAGCAAAAATTCATAATCTGTGGAAGAGACATACTTCAAACTATAGACAACCACTGGAGACTGGCAAGATCCCTTCTGATTTAGGAAAATAGCACCATAAATTTCAATGACATCAACATTCCTTTACAAAGAAAACAGAAAACCAGAGAGAAAAAGGAAATTTAGAAAGAAATGAAGAAAGGAAAGAAATAGAAAAAAATGCTTATTTTTGCTGCTTCTTGAAATTCTTATCACTTTTCCACTCACAAAAAAGAGTAGCTGTGTAAAGAACTGTGTATATTGAGAGGGAGAGAGGGAGAGAGGGAGAGAGGGAGAGAGAGGGGAGAGAGGGAGAGAGGGAGAGAGGGGGAGAGAGGGGGAGAGAGAGGGGGGGAGAGAGAGAGAGAGAGAGAGAGAGAGAGAGAGAGAGAGAGAGAGAGAGAGAGAGAGAGAGAGAGAGAGAGAGAGAGAGAGAGAGAGAGAGAAACCAGTTATATTTCCTCTGGTTTGGTTAGGCCTGCACCCTGAGAGTAACTTCCAGAATGTAAACAGGCAAAATATAATAAAATATAGACAGAGACAAAAACAAATAAAAATAAGGTATGATAACTTAAATCCTTTATGTACATATAACATGATAAAATTATTCACAAGCTGAGACACTTGACACTAAAAGAATAACATGCATATATAAGACGGACATCTTTTTGTATGTGTATACATGGAGAAACATTCAAACATATATTTTCTTGCCATACATATATGCATACATATCTGTTTATGTATGTACATATGTATGTACATAATGTACATGTATATATAATGTATTTATGTATTGTGTATGATGGATGTGAGTATATGTCTGTATATATAAATATATATATGCGCAGTTTTGTCTAAATGCATGTATGTATGTAAGTATACATATATGTGTATATGTGGATGTACATGTATATAGAATTGTGGATGTGTAAAAATATATGTATGTTTGTGTGCAGACACTTGCACACATGCACATATGCCTCAAAGAACGGACTTCAACAAGCTCAATTTTACAAAAAGAGGGGAATTTTGGGGGTCATGTGCTACTGCCAGGGACATTGTCAACTGTGGGACTGAATTTTGCATTACACAACAGTGAATATGCCACTCTGATATTATGTATAATACCCATGAATCAGCTCACATACAACAAAATAAAACCTTGTATATATTTTTCATTTTGCTAAACACACATTTGATGACATGGTATTGCAACATAGGGGAGGGAGAAAGAGTTCAAGGTAAACACGTTAAAAAATCCACATCATGGGAGTCTCAGAGAAGCAGAGAAGGTGGGGGAACATTTGCTTTAGAATTGGAAAGCTGCTGCCTTTGTAGAGTCCACTTTATTGAGGTCATTCTGTAGCTTGGTAAGTGTGTAGTTGTTAATTTATGTACGTAAGTGTGCATAAAAAAAAAAAAAAAAAAAAAAAATCGATATCATTGAATCTTCTTAACTCTGTATTCAGAGTATGAATGAATTTTGTGAATCTTCCACCACAGAAGGTAACTAAGGCTACGGGAGATTCTCATTAGCAGATATACTTCTGGAAAACTTTCAAATGGAAATGAACATTTAGAAATTCTTGAGACGTTCATTTAATTTTTTTTCTAGGTGAAGAAAGTGTTTGCCTGTATCCATGCAAAAAAACCTCACTCCATTTTTTAAAGGTCAAAATCTGGATCTGGGAAGGGGGAACCACACCAGTGCCTCCATCCCTCTGAAAACTCAAAACGGATGGACAATCCATCAGCATCAAACAAGTTCACCTTCAACAAAACACCGCATCTGGATCAGAACAATAGTATAACACGAAAAAACAAAAGTGGAAACTCTTGGCTCAGGACCGTCCACACCAGAATCCTGTTAGGAGAAACAGGGCAGAAGGAACTACTAGAGAGGAAAAAAAAAAGCTGCAAGGAGTTTCTTCCTGACTCCCACAGGCTGCTTTTTTTTCTTCTTTTTTTCAACTCATTTGGAAGAAAAGTTAGTTCAGGAAATAAAAATTAGAAATTCAAACTGCATTCCAGTTGGGCAAAGAGCATTACTGTTAAAAAGTTACACATTCATATCACTTGATTTTCAAAAGGTGAACACCATTATCACGGAAATCAGTAAGGATTATCAGAGTATTTTATATAAGAGTATTAACGTTTGTGATAAGAAATCTCAGTCTACAGCTTGTTAAAAAGAAAAAAGAAAAAAAAGAAAATAGAAAAAATCATCCTCATTTCTATGTTATCATTCATACTGCTTTACTAACATGTCACATTTTAGTGAAAGAAGTAACTGGATTAAGCAGTGAAGAGAGACTTGCTGTGCTCCTGGCCTTATCTTAAAGATACCTTGCATTTCTTAGACAATTTCCTTACTTTCATCATATTTGACTTGAAGTAAAAAGAAATGATTAAATTTATTTCTTAGGTAAAAATAATAAAATTCTTCCTTGATTTAACTCGAACATTCTCCAACCTGTTAAAACTTTAATTCTGACTTGCACGATAGTAATGTCAGTCATCAAGACAATATTGTTGATTGTAATGATAAAAATGACAACAATGAGATGGACATTTTTTTTTTTTTTTTTTAAGAAAGAAAAAATCCTTGCATTTGTCAACAGTAAAATTTTATATCAGAATCTACTCAGTTTTCAAGAACTTAAAATTGTTTGCTTAGCTGCACTTTCAGATAAAAAGTTGTACCTGTTAACGAAAGTCAGTTTCACTTATTGTTACCTTTTTTATTATGGTAGAATAACTGGAAAATGAAATCCAGCAGATCATTAATATTCTTTTTGCAGGTAGGAAAATATAAGAGTTTCAGAAATTTCTTTTCTTTTCTCTTCTTTTTTTCTTCTTCTCATGATAAACCCCAAGGAAATGTCAAATCATTCTCTGATGTGTGTTTGTATGGAAATGTGACCAGAGTTACTATTATATAAAGATTGTGATATGTGTCAGAAACACATTTTTCTTTATTCTTTTTGTTCTTTTTAGCATCTACTTTCTTGGCAGTCCACTGAATGAATAGGCTATTTCCCTTCTGAATACATTTTAATTTGATCATTCACATAGCTCACAGATTCAGCAAATCTATGTACCTAATGGCTATATCCTTTTCAATTGTTGATTTATATAAATGACAATAATCTGCAAAGATATCTAAAAAGTCTCAAACAGCTAGCAATCCTAAATAAGACATTCATAACATATTACCTATTGTTCTGAAATCAAATTCGCATATACTTTGCTTAAACAAAAGCAGAGGTGACATGTATTATCTATATATCCTTATAAAAAGAAAAAATCAAGGCATCCCATAATTATGATCATATCATCAACTTCTAAACTGCCCATTGAGACAGCTAACTGCCAATTTTTTTTTTTCATTCTATCTTTGCAAACAAGAACTCAGAAATTATCAACTCCTCTGGTCACATTCTGTTTAAAACAGATTTGTTTTATGAGACATGTTGACTATAGTAGAAGGTTCTATTCTTTACAACATACCTGAGTCTGGAGTCGGGTCAAGCCACGGATCCACAAAATCTGACCCGTCCGCTTGCTGTCCTTTCCGTCCGAATCCAGCTTGTCTTCACTGGCCAGATCAGCAATGGGATCGTTTATAGGCTCCCCTGATCCATACCTGAAGCGGAAACATTTGTTTAAATTCAATGTCTACACAATCTCTTACCTAAAATGCATCTTCCAAGAGTAGGAAAAATTGCTAGCATCTTAGCATGACATTCTTCTATTCATAATACATAAATAGCTATTGACTGACTACTAACAGTGTAAAATTAAATATCAAAGAAAAATACAATTTTTTGACCAAAATTCCCATAAAACCTCAAAATAAACTGAACAAAACAAACAAATTTTTTAAAACAAATTAACACACTACTTCCCAGTCAATCTAGTAAGATATTTTTCTTCAGAACTAAAAAAAGAAGAAGAAAAATTGGGGGTACTTACGAGAATACATTCTTAGGTAGCTTTTTGGTTGGGATGGAGGTGACAACCTGTCCCCAGAGTAGCACTCCACATCCAAAGAGCAGACACCATAACCACAGCTCCAGTGACAGGGCTTGCGTTGAAAATGCCATACCACCAAACTGTACTATCACAATCTGTTGAACAAAATAGTATGAGATGAAAAGTGAAGATTCTCATATACAGAGACACCCTAAATAGTTCTTCCCCATGTCCTGTGTTATCAATATATAATGTCACCACTCTAATGAAGATGCTATTACCAATACTCAGCCACCTTGCTTTTGATGGGAGTATTTGCAATGCACTAGCTATTGATGGAACAGAACTAAGGAGTTTGAGATTTGATCAATGTCTCCTATTCTTAAAACAAAAATACACAATCAACTAGCACTATTTCTATCCAAAACAATTTTGGTTCTAGGAGGAACTGGCTGAGTGTTGACAATAATAATCATTATCTTTTTCTCTATGGAAAAAATGCAGAATAAGGATTCTGTGTCATTATCACACAAAACATGCAAAATATATCAAGAATAACTAATCTACAATAATAATAATATTATTACAAAATTTAAATAAAATAAAGCTTATGTACAAAGCCAACCGCAGAATAAACATCTTTGCAAGAAACCATCTTGAGGTCAGTCTTTCCAAAAAAAGAACAGCATTTCTAATTCTACAGTGCTATCAACATTAACAGTCCTTCAACTTTTAACATGCAGCACTCAATCTGCAATCCTTTTACAAGCAAAATAATTGCAATTCATAAATGATATTTGATCTTTCCAAAGAAAACCCACACAAAAATGCATTTGATTTCTTGCAATCTAGTAAAATGACAAGCACCATAACATATTGGTGATGCCAAAATTACAGTTCCGGGAGCTCCCCTCTCCTCAGAAGATATCATTAAGGCCTTCACCACATGCCAACCACAGGCATGAAAGACTTACCTGACTAGCTAGTGTACTAAGCCAGATGCTGTAGAAAATGGGATTAGTAAAGAAACCCTGGAACACATTGCGCTGTCCGTGAATTTTCCGTGCATTGATTTCGTTGAAGAGAGTCATCATGACGAAAGTGTTGAAGATAATGGTGAAGTGCTGGGATGGCGGGTCACGGATGTCAGCATAACGACCAGAGTCAATGTCTAACAACTTATCACCTGTTGAAAAAGATTTAGACGAGATGAAATAATGGTGGTCTCTGAACAGTTTCTAATAATAACTCCTATGTTCTACATTACTGTAAATATTTGATGTAAAAACAAATGTAATAATGGCATAAAAGAGAGAGAGAGAGAGCAAAAATGAAAAAGAAAAAGAGAAAAGAAATATATAAATATATATAAACATACACATACACATACACACACACACACACACACACATATATATGTGTGTGTGTGTGTGTGTGTGTGTGTGTGTGTGTGTGTGTGTGTGTGTGTGTGTGTGTGTGTGTGTGTGTGTGTGTGTGTGTGTGTGTGTGTGTGTGTGTGTGTGTGTGTGTGTGTGTGTGTGTGTGTGTGTGTGTGTGTGTGTGTGTGTGTGTGTGTGTGTGTGTGTGTGTGTGTGTGTGTGTGTGTGTGTGTGTGTGTGTGTGTGTGTGTATGTGTGTATGTGTATGTGTGTGTGTGTGTGTGTGTGTGTGTGTGTGTGTGTGTGTGTGTGTGTGTGTGTGTGTGTGTGTGTGTGTGTGTGTGTGTGTGTGTGTGTGTGTGTGTGTGTGTGTGTGTGTGTGTGTGTGTGTGTGTGCATGTTTGTGTATATCGAATGTCCAAAATATCTCTCTATGAATGAAAATCTGGCAACAGTGTTCCTGTTCAATTCAAATTCATTTTGGCTATTTCACTGTCTAGCAAACTTATTTGATCATACTTTTGAATTTAAGGAGGAAAGAATGTTTGAAGCTAAAAATACTTAAAGATTACAAATACACTTCCCAATTTTTGTAAAATTCATCCACAACAGAATGTTGTAGCATATTTTAAAAACATAAGTGCTTTCTTTCACCATTACCTATGGGTAACTGTTTATAAATATAAAACATGCTCTGCACTACTCACCATAAAATAACAAAACAAATATAACACAAATCATGTACATGGCTTGACCAAGGATATTCTTCATCATGGTGCGAGAGATGAGAGGCTTAGTGCGCCCATATGGCTTTCGTAGCAGGAGATCGGGTGTGGGAGCTTCTGTTGCAAGTGCCAAGGAAGCCAAAGTATCCATGATAAGGTTCACCCACAACATTTGTACAGCCTGAAATGATAAGCACACTCTGGTAAACAGTGTCTGGAAGCATAACTATTCAACTTCTAGGTTATTCAATTCAACAGTCATCCAAAGAGAACCAAAACACTGCATTCATGATACTTACCTTGAGAGGACTATCATTAATGGCACAGGCACCAACAAAAGCCACAACGACAGCAACAACATTTACTGTCAACTGGAACTGCAGAAATTTTGCAATGGAATCATACACATTCCTTCCCCACATGACAGCTTTGACGATTGAAGTAAAATTGTCGTCAGTGAGAATAATGTCTGATGCCTCTTTGGCGACATCAGTACCAGCAATGCCCTGTTGAAACAAAATCATGGAAATAATCTTTTTGAAATTCAGATCAAAATCATAATATTTTGAGATGACTAATGACAACACCTAAATGTCCTACAGACATGATTCAACAAATCAAAATGTTATATATATAATATATATATATATATATATATATATATATATATATATATATATATATATATATATATATATATATATATATATATATATATATATATATATATATATATATATATATATATATATATATATATAATGTATATATATATATATATGTATATATATGTATATATATATATTACACATATATACATATATATACATATATATACATACATATATACATACTACATACATACATATTGATATATATATATATATATATATATATATATATACACATATATCTCACATATCATTACTCACTAGTATACTATCTATAATATATATATATACTAGCTTCAACTTCTACAACATAATACTATACCAAGCTATCACATACAATACATATATACCATCTACATACATACACCCCATATCTATCAGTATACTATATAATATATATATATAGATTCGTATAGTGGCCTCATAAAGTCACTTATAGTATCATAATTATAATGCCTATTTTATATATAGAGGTCAGGTATATATACTTTACTCATATATATAGTATACCTCACTAGTGAGTAGGTTTTACAATACCACTACAGTACGGTTACATTATCACTTACATACACAGTATATGAGATTACCAAGGAGGGTACGAGTGACATAGACACACATAGTATAGTATATAGAGTAGGTAAGGGTAGGTGATATAAGGGGTAAGGGGGAGAGATTTATGTATAGTAGGTACCTATTCATAGGGATTAGTAGGTCTGTGTGAGTATACTGTACTGTTCATAGTATATATTTGTACCTGTGGTATATTAGTGTAAGTGTATGTGTGGTACTATTTTTATTGCGTGTGTATATCGGTGGATGTTTCCTTGTTATATGTAGTCTATGTCTGTCCTGTGCTCACAATAGTAGTGTTGTGATATGTAGCGTTGACTGGGCATATATGTGTCGAGTGTATATTCTGTGATGTTGTATTATAAGCTGATTAATAGTATTTTGTGTGTATCATGTATGTATATTATGATTCTGTACTTTGATCTGTTTACTACCTATGTAGTATGTTAGTAGTTAGTATTAGTACTGCTGAGCGTTATATAGTATTCTGTGTCTAATAATTTAGGGTAATATGTTATACTGGTATTGTACTATAACATTAGCTATTGTTCATTGATATATCTTGGTTAGAAGTAAACTTGAACAGTCATATTCTTCAAACACTTCCTATTGTGTCAACATAGGCCATGTTAGTGGCAAAGGCCATACAATCAGCTTTAGATTTGTGTTGTGAGTAGTCACGCATCATCTTGGTGTCCACATTCCCAGTGGACAGCTCTATCTACCTTGGTCTTTTCTATTAGTACCGCTCAAACTATTTAATAACTCAATGCCATACCTCTGACCAGGGTATACTTGTCCGTAGGAGAGGAACGAGCCAGACAGCAGCTTGGCCAGACTTTGTCAATTAAATGTTGCTGATCTGAAAAAGAAATTCACTGAGGGATGGTTGTAATCATGTGGAACTGTTTAACCCTCTTCTTATTTACACTCCCCACCAAATATGCTTCATGAGAATTTCCAAAAATTACTCTTACATAATAAGACTTCAAAAATAAGCTAAAAACTATATATCTGAAGATTTTTTTTAGCTCTTCTTACCTGCAATGTCTTCAATACATGAAATCTTTCTGGCCTTTAGTCTTTACTCATTTTAGGGCCAGTATTAATGAAAAGATTCATTCGCACTAGATTCCCTTCTTAAAGCGCTAGCAGTTCTTAATAGAACTAATAATTCAATGCAATGCCATGCAATCCTATTTTTTTCAAAATCAGACAATCGCTAGTATAACATGACAATGAATACAGTAGTATTACGTATTTTGAAATGAGATGACTTAAGATAAGTAAAAGGAGATTTATAAAAGGAATTTACCTCTGTTAGTATTCAAGCTAGGTATAAAAGGGAAGCAAAATATATTTACGTTATGATTAATAACAGCAACTCGAATAATTATCACTTACTTATTCTAATTATTTCAAATGCTTCAAAATATAATTACATGTCATACTAGCACAAAGTAATGGAAACTTAATTAAATATACCACATTTGAGTTGATTTCTCATGAAACCAAAATCTCATTATGAAGTGAACTAGTTTATCCTAGGCATGATCGCTGATATCAGCATTAAATTTGATATTGCGTGTATTCAATAGCACATTATTCAAGCTCAATATGTATAATATATTTGGACAGACACTAACTTCAAACTTTAGCTGTTAAATCCTGCCTCATTTCCTAAGTTGAGCCAAACAAAACCATTTTCTACCATCAAAACACTTTCACCATTACACAAGTTCTTACCTTTCCTGATGCATCTCTTACTCTCCTATTAAACTCTTTTCCCTCTAGAATGAGACTATTGTCCCCAGGTCTAAGAATTCCACATTTGCTAGCAATGGAGCGGGCAGTGTTGATATTATCTCCGGTGCACCCATTCGCGCCACAGCTGATGCCTGCCCGCTGGCACTTTCGCACATGGCATCGGCAAGTGCCTCGCCCACTCTCAGCGTTGAAAGCTCTCACAGACTCCACGACTACAATTTGCCGGATTCACGTTATAACAGAAGTCAACAGCGCGTCATGGTAGTGTTGATGATAAGCGTGGTATCGCTCAATCATCGCCAGATTAGGGCTCGTCTGAGGGGGTCAAGAATGCAAAACTGGAAAAGGGCAGTGCCAGTGTAGGTAGGATACAGGGGAGGAGAAAGATGGAAAAGGGGAAAAGGAAGAAAAAAGAAACAATCATAATCAATCCTGAGCAGAATGAATGGAGAGAGCACATAGTGTAAGAGAATGTTGAAGTTCTAATATATCCATAGGCAGCACACAGCACCAAATATGAGTATAGTTAGTATATATATGTATAGGACAATAATAGATACATCACAGTAGGGGTGATGGAGCATATGAGATAATACAATACATACAGTGATAGATAGGGAGGGTTTTAGAATGGATGCGATAAGACAAGAGCAGCGACACACGAAAACACAGAGCACAGCGACACACACACAGTGAGAGAGGGAGGGCAGTAGATATTAGATATAGGGAGAGGGAGTAATAGGAATGATAGGTTGAATGAGTATAGGATGACTAGAGGTATGGTTTAAGAGTAGTAGAGTAGGTAGGTAGGTTCAGAGACATATAGTAGGCGAGTAGCAGATAGCAGTGAGTATACAGTACAGCAGGTAGAGAGACAACCCAACGACACTGAGACACACAGCTTCAACAGCGTACACACTAGCACCAGCACACGAATAATATAGAGGGTGGGAGAGCTATTGTAGGGTATGATGAGTAGGTAGTATGAGAGGAAGTATAAGAGGGTATAACAGTACGGGGGTGAAGAGTAACTAAGGATATAATAATTATAATATAGATATAGTAGTGGATAATATTAATAGTATGATAGATAGAGTTAGGTATAATCATGATATAATAGATAGTCGCGTACTGAAAGTAGTAAGAATGATTAAACCAGTTTAGTACAGATGTAATATGTATAATACTACAAGTAATGATTGGCAATTAGACATAAGTAATAACGATTATATTATTAAGATATATAAATATATATATGCATGAAAAAGAGAGAAAGAAGAGAGGGAGGTGAGATAGTGATATAGTAGTGTATAGTGAAGGTAAGAAAAGTAGATATAGTAAGAGAGAGAAGTATAGATAGATAATAGTATAAGTGAGTGAGTAAAAGAGAGGATAAAATAGATATGGTAATATATGTTAAAGATTATGATATATATAGTATAGAATAAATAAGATAGTAAAGATTAAGAAGAAGTAGTATATAGAGGTATATGAAGATATAAGATAAGAGTATATATAAGAGAGAGGTATAGTTAGTAATGTATAGTATATAGAGAGAATATTATATGAATGGAATAGTGATAGTAGAAGGAAGTAAGAGGTGGTATATATATATATATATGTATAATATATATTAGTATATATATATAGTATATAGTATATAGTGAGGAGTATATGTATATGTATATGTAATAGAGATGTAATATAGATATAAAGTAGTATATATATATATATATATATATATATATATATATATATAAATGTAAATTATATATATAATATATAAATACATATAGTGTCCATACAAATGTTACATATATACATAGCATAAAACATATCTATCTCTCTAAGTCATACAGATCTAGTGATATAATACATTACACATATGTAATATGAGGGAGAGAGGGGAGTCATATATCTGCAAATAATGAATAGGCATCTATATATATAGAGATAAACATAATAATATCAGTATATCTATATTATAGGAACGATACATACTATCTATCCATGGGCTATCATTTATAATTGTGTACGTCTAAATGACACATGTCTATACATACAGAGATCTAGGGACGTAAACTGTTCAGGCGTAGCATATGTGGCTACACATAGCTGTCTATATTCGCATACCTCTGGTTAAGAATCCAGCACACGAAGATAGTAATGAGTACCATGAGGGGAGGTATAAGGTTCAGATACCGATTTCTATTGTGCATGTACAATGGTAGTGAACTTCATGCAATGCATATCTTAGCCACCGAATCGACGACAGGAATATCGAGTCTATTTTATGCCAGGTGAACTAAAAATTTACTGATAATGAGAGAAGGCACACAAGATCCAGGCATGATAATAGTATGCATCTTGGCTGTTAGTGCTATGGATTTGGATTAAATTTTAATACAGAATTAACATTTATGATGTCTACAGAAGGTGCGTATAGATAGATAGAAAAAAAAAAAATATAAAAATATGCATATATATGATATATATACTTATATATATGATTTATATATATGTATTTATCACACACATATATATTAAGATATATATATCAGCATGTATTAATATCATATATATACATATATATATATATATAGCACTATCAGGTATAGTATACATTATATATCTAATATATTATTAGTATAACGAGTATAAATACTATAGATATATTATTATATAGATGTGTATGTAGTCATATATAGATACTCTATAATATAATATCTACTATTATATTATACATATATATATATATATTATAATACTATTATATACCTATAACTATATTATAATATATATACATATATATATATAATAGATATATTAGTATATAAATATATAATATAACATATATAGTATTATAATATATATATGGTATATATATATATAATATATATAATGTATACTATATATTATAGTATATATATATATATTGTAGAATATATGTATTATGATATATTATATATATAATATCAGTATTATATAGTATATATACTATTAAGTATGTATATATATATCTATAGTCATATGATGATATAGTAGCAGTAGATACGTATACACATTATAGCTATACAAAAGTCAGCCACCACACATATACTATATGATATATTTAGTATATACATACGATATAGGCATATATATATATATAATACTATCATATAAAATATAAA
>NW_020871695.1:436576-439076 GCF_003789085.1 Penaeus vannamei | reverse complement strand
GGCAACAACGGTAGTGGTTGGTTGGTTGGTTGGTTCAGGGGGTTACATGCAAAAAAAGATATCAAAAACAAAAAAAAATATTAGTACTAGATAGGATACACAAATCAAAATCCATAAGCTTTATGTGGCAGAGGTAAGGAAAATACTAAAATCATTTAAGAGTCCTGGTTAGAGGGCTACATGTGTACAAGCTATACCAAATCTGTGACTTAGCAAGGGCCAATGGTATTTCAGTACAGGAGGACATTTAAGCAAAGGTTAAGACATTATAAGCAGAAGGATCTCACAATTAAATAGATGAATACTCATCTGATACCAAATGCCTCTGGCAAATATGCAGACAATAAAAACCTGCATAATCTTTCATATAATTGAAAACTCAATCAGGATATTATCAATAAAGTTTGATTTTATTGAAGCTATCAAATAACTGGATGAATGGCAATCCATCAAAGATCCTTCTGTTTTTAACCTTTTCCTAAACTTCAAAATAGAGAGATTATGAGATGGTAAATATTTAATCATCAGTCATTAAAAAATCAAACAATAAATAAACAACCAAACAACGACAAAGCAATTCTGCTCCTGTAATGAATTCAATAAAGAGATGATATCTACTGTGTTTTCCTTTGCATCACTACAAACTGCAACTAGAACATTCTTGTGAGTGGAAGCAGTCTCCTCACTTCAATGAAAAAAATAATAAATAAATAATAAAAAACAATGAAAGTTCTAGAGTGCAGTGTCTCGCTATAAATCAAATTATATTTTTCACTATTGACCTACAACAAAGGCATAATCAAGGCAGTCAGTGAAAAATTTAAATCTTGTTCATCTCTATATATTCTTTCTTCTGATGATTTTCTAGTGATTTCTCATTTGCATTCATTAAGTGCTATTCTACAGCCAAGTTCAAGTTTCAACATTTCTATTTCATTAAGAGACTACCATGCCTGTCTAAGTATTTGCTGCCTTTACTAACAGACAACAAAACTATGGCTATATACCTATCAAAGTGCACCATGCAACTCTGAAGTGAGTTTCTCTTTCAATGAAGTTATCAGAGAGAGCAGAATAAAACATAGATAGAGGTAGTACTAACAATATCAGTAATAATAATAACAATAATAATAATAATGATAATAATAATAATGATGAAATAAAAACAACAACAATAACAATATATTAGTAATAATAATAATCATAATAAAATCAATAACAATAATATTGATGATGATGGTAACAATAGCAAAACCAATAATGAGGAAAATAGTGATAATGACAATGATGATGACAACAAGAATGAAGATGACAATAATAATACTAATAATACTAATATTACTACTACTAATAATATAATAATAATAATAATAATGATAATAATAATAATAACTGCAATAACAGTAACAAAAACAATGATAATGGTAATAATATGAACATTGATATCTATAATAATAATAATAATAATAATAATAATAATAATAATAATAATAATTAATAATAATAATAATAATATAATAATAATAATAATAATAATAATAATAATAATAATTGCAATAACAATAATAACAATGACAATAATAATAACATAAAACAAAATAAATAGAAACAGTAGCAGTAGTAGTAGGAACTATACCAGTAATAACTAAAATAGTAACATTAATAGTAATGATAATAATAATTATTAAAAACATTATCACAATAATAATAAAAAATAATAAAAATTATAAACATTATAATAATAATAAATAATAATAATAATAAAAACATAATAATCATAACAAAACAACAATAATGCTAAAATAACAATAATGATAATAAGCATAATAATGATGATGATGATGATAATAATAATAATAATAATAATAATAATAATAATAATAATAATAATAATAATAATAATAATGATGATTATCAATCATTAAGAAGAAGATATTAATAATGATAATGATAATAATAATGATAATATTAATAATAATAATAATACCAATAATAAAAATTATCTTGGTCATAATACTTAACACCATCATCTACATAGTTGAAAGAGATAATCATCTATAAATATACTATTCAACTGACATTTGATAATCATCTTGTGATAGAAAGTTAATTATAATTTTGCCAAAAATATTCTTTCTTCCAAGCATTCAAAATTTTGCATTGTAAAACACCATGAAAATATACACTTAATGGAAATCTGCTAATGTCTACTATCAGTATAATGAAAAGCAGCCTTTTCCTTTGCTTGGCTGTCTGAAAAAATCTCCCAAAATAGCACTCCACCATAAAATATAAATACTATCATGTATAAATGGTCTTAAAATGCTGTTTCATTAACTAAATACTCCATGACATGTATTCTATCTGTCATATACTGCACAAAACTTCTGAGATTCAAATCCTTCCTCAGCATTCATAATACTATTTCATATAATCGTAAGACCTTCACTGATTCCCTAATCTTACACCCAACATCAATGATGAAACATCAAAACATTCA
>NW_020871695.1:421576-424076 GCF_003789085.1 Penaeus vannamei | reverse complement strand
TATTTACTATGCAGGCTTCATTATATTCCAACTTCGCATAAATAGCAAAATAGCAAGGACACAACAAAATGGGGAAGACAATACGTGCAACTACTCAAAAAAATGTTTTTCGTTTCCCATCCCCAAAGAGCCCGAGGCAATCCCTCCAGAGACTTCAACTGGAGTGCAACCGATCCCCCTCCCCCTCCCCCTCCCCCCCTCCCACAAGCCCTGCCGAAGAATCCATGTTACTACAATCTGCTTCGTCCAAATTAGCCTTCAATCTAACCACACTCGGAACAAAAACAATCACTGTTTCTACTTGGGATGTTCCCTTACGCGCTCCTTACAGATGACGAAAACCCTGCTTTTACGAAGGACAAAAATAACATCTGCCTCTCTACTATAATCATTACTCCTGTTATTAGCACATCATCGTCGTTATCATTATCATAGCATTTTATCATTATCATTGCCACTACTATCATTATCACTATTAATATCAACTTTATCATTACGTTCATTATTATAATTTTTCATTAGCACCCTCTTTCATATCAAGAACATTAGTAACACCAGTATCATAAGTATTGCGACTGTTGTTGTTAGTGTTAGTAGTGTACACACTACTGTCTTTTTCGTTATCATTATCTTTATCACTATCATCATAACAATCATTACTTTAAGCTTTTTAATCATCTTCCTTGCTACCATTGATCTATATCGCAGCATCAACTTCCTTCAGAATCTACTCGCGGTTCTGGCTTGAGCTCCTCCGCAGCCTCAAGTGCAACGGAGAACCCCGGATGCATGCGAGTCACCTCCACCACGAGCACCAGCTGATTAGACAATCCTTCCGGCCCGGCCTAGTACGCCTCTCGACATCACATTTAATTCAGCGAAGAGCGACAAACTAATGACTAATTATCATACATTAAGTCGTACCATCCATATGGCTTCAAAACTAGTCAGATATTTCTTAATCATAACCTTATCGCCTATGACAAGTTTGGTCTGCAATAAAAATATATCTATCCCATCCTCTGTCTTCCGCTTCCTCTAGTTCACCCTCTCCCTCTCCGCCTGTCTCTCCCTTTTCCTCCCTTCCAACCCAACGTAATTCCTCCAAAGGCAGCATGACACAAAGAGACCAAAGGCCCGCCCTCCAAATCCCCCCCCCCTCTGGAAATAATAAAGAGGAGACAAGAAAGGAAAAAGGTGCGAGGGCCTCCTCGGCGTCCGTCATCCGCCCGTCCATCCTACCTGGGCTCGAGCCTTCGCCCTAAACTCACCATTGGTGGGAGAGGAGTAGAGCTTCTTGGTAAGCTCGAGGATGCCGCCGAACTCACTATCCAAGCGCTCTATGCCCTCCCCACCGCGCAGCTCCATGAGCTCGCGCAGTTGCTTGAGCGTGACGCCATACTGCGCCGGTCGTCCGTCAATGGTGGCCATCCTGCACGCAGCTCACGCTCCTCTCTTGCACACCACGCTCACGGCACCCCACTACACCGTCCCTGCAAGCAAAAGGCAAAAAAGGGTTAGACATGCGAGAAAAAATAAACTGACGACGTGCATCTTCAGCGAAACACCGCTGCTTAGTAACAACAGAGCGATCCACCCTGCTGGAAGTTCTTTTTTGAAGGGAAATTCTGCAACAGGTTACATGATCGTCTTTCCTCTCTCTCCTCAAAAGAAGTTGAAGCCACGAACGCGGGCTCTCCGGTTCGGTGGACAGCCTCCCCCTTCCGGGTTCCAGCGTACCGGCAAAGTAATACCATGGGTCGTATAGGCATGTAGCGATAATGAACTCTCAAAAGGTGAAGGGGCGTCAGGCCATATATCTCCGAGTTATATGCACTGATGTACAGCATGTTGACATTTATTTACACTTAAACAAATTAAAGCCATGCCTACGAAATCGGGCAAACTCCTTACTCAACGACCTTTCAATGCACATGGGAATCGCTCTTGGCCGAAATGATGGCGGGGTTGCCAACAAAATAAACAATTTCTGATACTACTCAATGGATATATTATTCTACATTGCGCAACTATTCAGCATTTTCAGTTTTGTAAACACACTTTATTTATAAAGTGTATTAATTCATGTGAGTGTGTGTAAAACTATCTCCGTGTAAATTAATACAACTTGCAATTAACATTCCCCCTTCCCTCCTTGCAGCCGGAGGGAACCAAACAAATTACAAAGGAAATGTAAACCAGACAGCAGACTAGAATGGCCACTTGAAATTACATTTGTTAGATTATTACAATACTTCTTTCAATCGTCGTCGTTGACACATAACCTTTTCATGCTGCTATCCACATAATTAAAAATCAAGTAAATAAAGAAATATCCAAAGAAACCAAACAAATTCCCGCTAATTTTTCAAAAACAAATTTCACAATACATACACCAGGCAACTTTCCTGATTCACAAAAGACCCTCCGACATTAAACTATAACGCCCAAATCTCAACAGTCGTCAGCGTAAGTTCCTGTATAATGCATGGATAAACGT
>NW_020871695.1:406576-409076 GCF_003789085.1 Penaeus vannamei | reverse complement strand
AGTAGAACCCAGGAAACAGGAAGAAATAAAAACAGATTAAACACATTCATAGATAAACAAATACGTAAATAAACAAATTGAGAGAAGCAATATATATGTATGCGTGTGTGCGTGCGCATATGTACGTGGGTGCGCATCTGCTTATGTTTGTTTGTCCGTCTGCCTCTCCGTGTATGTGAGTGTGTGTATCTGCCTGCCTGCCTGCCTGCCTGCCTGCCTGTCTGTCCATCAGCCTGCTTGTTCGCCTACCAACCTACTCGCTTGCCTGTCGGTCGGTCAGTCAGTCAGTCTCAGACCGTATGTGTGCATACGTATGTACGTGAGTGCGTTCAAATTTATCTCCTTCAATCTCCACTGGAACTCCCCCCCCCTCCCACCCTGCCACGTGCCTCGTGTGACCCTCCGCTCACTCCTCGACCCGCGGCACAAGCAGCTGGCAAGGTCAGGCACCCTTGGCGTCTGAGAGAGGGACACGGATTTGCGGTCGCCGTCGCCGCACCCCGATATTTCACCCTAACTTATCTTCGCCAAATCTAGATTTGAGGTGGGAAAGGGAAAAGGAAAAGGAGAGGGGAGGGTGAAGATGAGGGAAAGGAAGGGAAAGGAGAGAGGGAGAGAGGAGAGAGAGAGAGAGAGAGAGAGAGAGAGAGAGAGAGAGAGAGAGAGAGAGAGAGAGAGAGAGAGAGAGAGAGAGAGAGAGAGGAGAGAGAGGAGAGAGAGAGAGACGGGGGGGCACAACCAGGAAAAAGGTCAGGATGTAAAGGACGGAGAATAAAAGATAAAAAGGGAAAGAGGGGGAGAAAAAAGAAAGCGGGGAGTTCACATCAGATTCCTACAGCAGGCTGGATTACTCCCCTCGTGTCATTGATTACCAATATCAACACAAGACCATTTTTTCTTCCTCTTTTTTGGGAGGATCGGTGCCCATGTGGAGAGGGCCGGGAGGAGATCATGGCACCGTGCCTGCGCGTACTCGCAGGGCCGGCCCCTCGCCTCGCACGGGGGCATACGCGCATGCGCTCTGGCCCGGCCCGCAGGAGCTGGGGTGACCAAGGAGGTAATAGCAGGGGAGGGGAGGGTGGAGGAAGAGAGAAAGGAGAGAAGGAGGAAGAGGAAGAGGGGAGTAATTGAAAAGGCGAGGTGTTAAGGGAGGAGAGACGGGTGTAATGGGAAGAGGAGAAGGAAGGGGGAAAGGAGGAGGAATGGATAAGTGCACGAAATATACAGGAGCTGGGAGGAGGGAGAAAGGAAAGAGAAAGGGGAAGAGAAGAGACAGGAGGCCTCAAGAAGAATAAAGATATCTGACAACATGGCGGATACAAAATTAAA
The DNA here is from genome assembly GCF_003789085.1 of Penaeus vannamei. Taxonomy (NCBI): domain Eukaryota; kingdom Metazoa; phylum Arthropoda; class Malacostraca; order Decapoda; family Penaeidae; genus Penaeus; species Penaeus vannamei. The sequence goes on along the minus strand of NW_020871695.1, from coordinate 407,747 downwards.
AAGGAAAGGAGTCACAAGAAAGAAGGGAGATGGGAAAGGAAAGGAAGGAGGAGAAGAAAGATGAAGGAGGAGGAGGGGGAGGAGCGAAAAGCTAGGGAGGAGGGAGGAGGGGAAGAAATATGAGTAGGAGCGGATGGAGGGGAAGAGGATGGAGAAGGAGGAGGAAGAGGATGAGGGAAAGGAGGAAAAGAGTGAAAAGAGGAAGGATGAGGATGAGAAGGAGGGAGAGGAGAGGAGGATGAGAAAGTGGAAGAAGAGAAGAGAAGGAAGATAGAGAGGAAAGAGGAAGGAGGAGGAGGTACAGCAGTAGCAGGAAGGAGAAAGGAAAAGGCGGAAAAAAAGGAAAAGAAAAAGGGGGGGTTGAACTGACGAGGAGGAAGACAAAAGGGGAAAGCTGAGGACGAGGAATAGAAAGAGGAGGAGAATCAAGAGTGGGGGCTTGAGATAGCGAGGCGGAAGTGGAGAAGTGTCAACAAAATATACCGGAGAAAAAAATCTAAGGCAATCAACAAGTTCCGTCCACTGACGCGATTTCCTCTCCCGACAGCTGAGCGACTTGCGATGACCAACAAGAGTCGTGGCGTGAAGGACCAAGAGGAACCAAAGTTGACGATCTAAGAAGACGCATCCAAACAGCACGCGACTCGGACTTTCAGGCTTAGCACGAGCAGATATTAGGTTTGGTTGTACATAAGGCTATCAGAGTGCGTAACAGATTCGCAACTCCGGGGAAGCCGGACGACGTTCCGGAGACAAGCCAGTGCATGGGAGCGCCCGCGGGAGCTGGTTGACGCGTGACCACAGTCCTGCATAGCTTCCCTCATCTTAGTCATCCGCTGGTTGTTGTCGGCGGGTGCGTGATGACCTCTCAGGTGGCCAAACGAGAGAGTGGTCTCATGAGGGTAGCGAAGTGCAGCGACACTAGGTCGTGCGAACCCCGCTTCGCAAGGCAAAGTTACTGTCGTCCTGTCGGTGTCAGGTCGCGTGCGTTCACTGCACCCGATGGGGAGCAGTTGTGCGGTTGCCAGGTGAGGTTTGTGGTATTGTGGTCTGTGAAGAAGCACGATCAGTGAGCGTATGAGAGTAAGAGCTGGATGTTAGCATCTCTCCCTCTCTCTTCCACGATCAATACAGACGAGAGAAGTATTCTAGCGACTCGCAAGCCAGCCGG
>NW_020871695.1:389076-391576 GCF_003789085.1 Penaeus vannamei | reverse complement strand
ACTCTTCCTTGCGAACACTTTAATATGAAATGTATATTGTTTTTCCTTTTAGAATGAATTAATAAATAAATGAGGAATAACCATAAAAAAGATAATCAGGAAGGCAACATATGCTGTTACTTACTGACGATAGCTTGTGTCAAAAACGGCGAAATAAAACAACACTGCAGCACCAAACTTATGAAAAGACTGGAAAAAACGTATTTATTTGCCATACGCTTTCCCGTGACTCATCAAAAGAAGCATGACTCATCCAATCGCGTGAGTCATTACAGTACAGGTAACTCAACAAACAGCAAGAAAGATATTAAAATTCATGACATGCCGAAGGGCGTACGACTGCATGTGGAAGTGAGCGCATGGACACAAGCGTGTGTGTGGGTGTTCCGTGGTCGGCCGGACTTCTTGCCCGTCTTGCAGGGCCTCGCCACACGGTGGTCCTCGAACACCTGACGCAGCCGAGCCCCGCGCGACGTCGCGTGCTGGCCGGGCTCGCGGGCTATCATTTGAACTTCATTCAAACAATATTCATTATAAATGCGAAATACATTCAATACTGTGTGAATGTGGGTGAGTGAATGAGTGAGTGAGTGCGTGCGTGTACTTGTACGTACCCATATGCGTAGGAATGTGAATGTGCAGTTCTATGTGTGCGTATGCCTGCGCGTTTGTAGGTATACATGAACACACGCCCACGACTTATCTTGGTAGCCACTACTCCCTCCCAGTCGTAGACGGGCGAGTACACACACGCGCGCGCGCATTCTCATGTGTCATTTACGCACCTGATGGTCCACACGTCAATCGTCTGGCACATCCACTCAAACATCGAGGAAGATCGTGTAAGTGCGTGCCTGAAAGCAGCCCAACTAAGCGGTCACAATCACGCATTCACGAAGGCCATATCAAAATTTCACGTCTCCCACGCCAAAAGGCTAGCGATCCATCTGCTAGAGAAAGCGAGTTTATCTCCAAACCCAAATATAACGCCGCGACAATGACTCAATGGGCTTCAAGGAAAATAATGCCCACGTGACACAGGCGCATTCACCCTGGCGCACAGACATGCACACCAATCCATACATAATACACGCATACATTAAATGCACAATAAATTCCTTCCTTCCTTCCTTCATTCATTCATTCATACATGCATACAGCACACACGCGCAGTTCAACAGACAAGGGGAAACGCTGTGGTTCTGACATGCATTCGCAGGCAAGACGGTGCACGACCACAAAGCCAAGTACGGACGAGTGATGCCGGCAAGAGCATACGAGAAGTGATACTAACGATAGTGTAAACGAAGATAATGGCATTTTAAATAAAAAAATAAAATAATATAAAACAATCATCATCATAAACAGTCATGACATGATGATGATGATGATGATTATTATTATAATGATGATAATAACAAATAAAAAGAAAATAATTATAATAGTACTAATACGGATAACCCTATAAACATTATGATACCAATAATAACGATAAAAAACTGCAAAAAACGATGATAAAATCAATAACCCAAAGAACAAGAGAAACTTTAAACATAAAAAATTAACCAGTCTTCACCCCCCAACCCCCGCCTCGGGTTGTTTTATCGTCAGATCAAGGAGAATAAAGCAGACGCAGACCTTATGACTCTTGGGCATCATCCCGATAACTTTAAATAAGAGAAAAAATCTAACTTGCCCAAGTTTTCCCGGAATATTAAAAAATGAACACAAGAAAATCTCAGGGTCGACTTACGTAATTTCTGCTCCTCACACACACTCGGTTCCCCCTGGCACGGAAGCACTCGGTTTCCACCGCAGCAAACTCCTCCTCAAACTTTCTCCTTACACTTGCACGAGAGAGAGAGAGAGAGAGAGAGAGAGAGAGAGAGAGAGAGAGAGAGAGAGAGAGAGAGAGAGAGAAGAGAGAGAGAGAGAGAGAGAGAGAGAGAGAGAGAGAGAGAGAAGAGAGAGAGAAGAGAGAGAGAGAGAGAGAGAGAGAGGAGAGAGAGAGAGGAGAGAGAGAGAGAGAGAGAGGAGAGAGAGAGAGAAAGAGAGAGAGAGACGAGAGGAGAGAGAGGAGAGAGGAGAGAGAGGGAGAGAGAGAGAGAGAGAGAGAGAGAGAAGAGAGAAGAGAGATCAGAGGAAGATGAGAGAGGCGAGAGAGGACGGAGGAGAGGATGGAGAAGGAGGGGGGAGCGAAGGAGGGATATTATTAGTGGGAGGCAGGAGGAATATGAGCACTAGAGTAAGAGAGCAAGATTATATGGACATGGCGATGTGAGTGTAGATGGCGAAGGCGTATAGCGGAGACAAGAGGCGTAAACTATGATCTATCTCATATCTTGGGGTCTATCGATGAGATCTATGCGAAGAGAGGGAGTAGTGCTCAAATGCAGAATTAGAAGATGAGAAAGAGACCTCAGGCATATTGGGATCATATCTATCTATCAGTATCTATCCTATCTATCTTATCAAATGGCGCTTCATATCATATATATTG
>NW_020871695.1:346576-374076 GCF_003789085.1 Penaeus vannamei | reverse complement strand
ATACACAAATCGTGCTTCAATATTCATGAGACAATGAAAATATAACTTTTTTCATGGACATCAACACAGCAGTTTCGCAATATACAGAGACAGTTCACAAATAACATCATCTATCTCGATGTCACTGTGCTTTCGTGCATACATAATTCCATCCCTAACCCGTTTATCTATGCATATGTACTTTATCATACTGCAACATTAAATAATATCATATATATACATGTATATGTATATATACATGTATATGATATTATACATGTATAGATAGATATATATATATATATCATATAATATATATATTATATACTATATATTATATAATAATATATATATATATAACCATAATTATTATATGTACATATATAATAATATATATTGTAAATATATACATATATATATATATATGTATATATATATATATATAATATATATATATAGCTAATATATATATATATATATATATATATATATAATATATATATATATATATATAGTATTATATAATATAGTATAGGTAGTTAATAGAAAATATACAGTATTATAGATAATATATGATATATATATTAATATATATAAGTAAATCATATGGATATAGTAATATATAGATAGTAGATATAATATAATTATATTTATTTTATATATATACATATATATATATATATTATATGTATTATGTATAATATATAATATATATATATATATATATGTATGTTTCATATATATAATGATAATGTGTACTATATATATATATATAATATATATATGCATGCTTGCATATATGTATGTATGTATGTATGTATGTATGTGTGTATATATATATATATGTATTATATATATATATATAATATATATATATATATATATATATATTTATTTCTATACATATGTAAATATTGTGTGTGGCGAGGAGAGAGAGAGAGAGAGGAGAGAGAGAGAGAAGAGAGAGAAGAGAGGAGAGAGAGATAGAGAGAAGAGAGAGAGGAGAGAGAGAGAGAGAGAGAGAGAGAGAGAGAGAATGAAATGGAATGCGGGGAGCTTAAGGCACATGCATCACCCAAAATACAAGCACACAGACATTAGTCCCTGCCGAGTGTGACGCCCAGCAAGGTATGTTATGGCATGGGCATTCCCCACGTCATCTGAACACAAAGCTATCCAAGGCCCCGTCTCTGCCCTCCACCCTGAAGCTACACTCCTTAGTCACCGCTTGAATCTCACGTGACCGGAACCTAGAAACATGTGACATCTTGAGCAGTGAGTCACCACCATCAACGTTTTTCAAGAACCAGAAATGGATAATAACTGCATTTTACGTGTATTTTTTATGTGGAAGGCACTAATAAGATCCTATTGACGTTGTAGAGAACTGGATACGGCTGGCTGACAACAGAAGATAAAATATAACCTCTCCCGCACCCCCCGGCCGCCATCTCTATCAACTTCACCCGGAATTTTATTGTGGTTCGATTACACAAGCAAACGCCGTACGTGTCGCCCCGCATCTGCGCTTGACAATCATTCGTGTACATCTGACACACGAGGCATCCGTCATGTGATGGTCACATTTGCATTTACATACACCCATAATCATGTGAACACATGAATATATAGCATAATACATTTACACAAATTTAACCGAGCACACAAACGACCATAAATTTGTGGCATCGGACATTCAGATAAGAGGCGATGTACAGATTGACGTAGTTAGGCCGAGACACACTCAACAGCACACACACACACACACACACATTAACACACACACACACACAGGGTATATATATAAACCTAATACTATATATATTAATTAATATATAGTAGTAGTGATATACAATAATACATACAATAGCCATATCGAATATCTACATATATACATCTATTTATATACATACATATATAGTATAGCATCTACATATCATACATTAGTATACCACTTAGCATATACATACATACATAATAGGTATGACTATATAATATAGTAATTATATATAGGTATATCAATATATATACATCATGAATATATCATATATATATATATGAACCTAGTATTAAAGCATATATACATATATATTATATTAGGTATATATATATAATATTAATATATATATATCTACACATGAAATATATACATATTATTAGTATATTATATATATATATATATATTACATATATATATTAGAGCATGTAATATATAATACTATTATATATATATATATATAATTATATAGTAATATATATAATACACACATGAATTATACAATTATAGTATATATAATAATATAATAGATTATATATATAATAAGTACACATGAATCTATAACATATATATATAATATATAGTAGTATATATTAATATATATATATAGCTAATCACATGAATATACTAACAATATATAATAAGTATATATGATATTAATGTGTATATAATTCATGTATATAATACGTATATAGTATATTAGTTACAGTATACTATTATATATAAACTATGTATAATTCATGTATAATATTATATAAATTTTATATATAAATCATAATATGTAGTCTACTTCATCATATACTATATAATACATCATAATATATACACATAGATTATACCTTATATATAGTATATATATAGTAATATATATATATCATTGATATAGTAGGATATATAATATATATATATGATTGATAGATATATATAGGATAGTAATATATATATAACACTATTACTATAATAATTATGTTTATATTCTGCATGTATATAATGTAAATAAGTATAGTAATATACAGTAGTATATAATAGTAATATATATATAGTTATATATATAGTATTATATATGATATATTTCATACGGTATATATAGTTAGAGTGTACATCTTCATGTTGTATCATTATTAGTATATATATTACTATATATATAGTATAGTTATATAATACTATAATGTATCAGTATTCATAGTGTATATATTTATATATATATATAATAATAATATATATAGTAATATTCATGGTATATATATATATATATATATATATATATAATGATCATGTAATATATGAATTTATTAGTAGTAAATATATATATAGTATATATAAATGTATTACTTCATAGGGTATAATATCATATATATAATATTTATTATAGTATATATATATATATGATTATACTATATAGATTATATATTCATAATATAGTGGGAATATATATGAAATATTATTCATGTAATATATATTTATATATATATATTAATTATAATATTATATAGAGAGAAGAGAGAGAGAGAGAGAGAGATGAGAGAAGAGAGATAGATATAGAGAATATAGATGTTTTATATATATATGTGATGATATATAATATTATTATATATATATATATATATATATTATATATATACATATATATTATATTATATATTATAATTTATAATATAAATAATATATATATAAAGTCATATATTATAGTATAACATATAATATAGATTATATATATTAATTAAGCATATATATATGCATTATTATAGTCATACAGTTATATATACATATATATAGCATTATATATATATAAGATATATACATACATATATATAATCATGTAATAATATACATATATATAGGCATATATAAGTACATATATGTGATCCACACATATAATAGGAATTATACATATAATAGAGGATATCAAATAAGCATATAGTGAAGCACACATATATATATACATATAATACATATACTATATATATATACATATATAATACAATACATATACATACATAACAAAGTCATATACCATATACTATACATAATACATATAAGTATTATATGTATGTATATACCTATGTACCAATATATGTGTATTATATGTATATAGTATACATATATTATATACATATCATAATATATATATATATATATATAATTATATAATAACAATAATATATACAGAATAATACACAGATATAGCACAGATATATATCATACAAATATTATAAATAATAGATATCTTGATATAAATATATATTAGTGATATATATAAATTATATAAGTAAAATACATATGAATATAACAGATATTATATACATGAAATTAGACTATGAGTATATCATGGGTATCTATTTATATATATAATCAATAGAGGATGGATATATATAATATAAGGGACAGGCATGAAAATACGCATATATATACATGTGAAAACTTACAACTATATATAACTACGAATCATGAGTAGTATAGTACTATAATATAGTATAATAGTATAAAAGTATAATTATAGGTTGGAGCAAGAATAGGTATAAGTGATGAAAATAATATTAAGAACGTAGGATATTAGTAACATATTTATGATATATTATATATATATATATATATCTATATACTATAATAGTATATATTCATGAATATAATATATATGTATATACCTATATATATATAATATAACTAAGTATACATGAATATAATATATGAATACCATATATATATAATTAATTACATGAAATATATAGTATAAGTATATAGTATAACTAGATATAAGCTAATATATAGTATAGGAATGATAATATATTATGAATAAGAAAATAGTATGTGATAAGATAATATAATACATAGAGTAATGACATAGAGATAAACTACATATAGCAACTGAGGTTATACTTTATAACCATATGAGTAAATATAACATAATAGAAAGAAGAAGAAACAATATAATACGTATAGTATACTGCCATAATAATACAATATACATATATATACAATAATAGTATACAATATATAGAGAAGTAATAGAGGCACAATATAAGTGATTTAATCCCATAATACCACACATGCAGTAGCGAGTAAGTAGAGTAAGGTAAACGATAATATCACATCGTAATAGTTCATAGTATATCATATATAATAACAGTTCAGTTCAAGCTAGCTTATGTACACTCAGTATTAGACATATGCTATATACGGTACATAATTACATAGTATATAGAGCGATATATGATCATAAAACATATACCGTATAGGCATATATATCGCGCACTAACTATAACTATATATATATATATATAACGTTATATTATCTTCAGTATATATACCTATAGCAAGTGGAGTATATGGCTACAATTATATATATACATATATACGCATTACTCGATGACTGACATATATAACTCATACATATATATACATATCACTTATTACCTATTCATACTATAATACCTTATATTATAGCATATTATACTAAGTTAAATATTATTATACATATATATACAATTATATTATTATAACATGTATTAGTACATATATAGTCATCCATATACTATACTCATATATAATACATAATTATATAGCATAGTATATATACATATATCTATACATATATTTACTATACATATACTATATTTATACATTATAAACATATAATATAGTACTATGCCATTATACGATACATATAATTACATATACACTGAGTATATTAGTAGTATACATATACATACCTATATATATAACATATTACACATTGATATCAACAGGTAATGGTAGCAGTGAGCTATATACCTAGTGGAATATACATTCTCCATGGCCATATATATTACATATATATATACATACTATTATACAACATAATATCACATATACATATATATTAGAACATATATATATACCTATATATATACATATGAGGTAAAATACATAGTATATTACATATTGAATAGTAATATATAGTTATATATAATAATATATACTTATAATACTATATACAGAAGCAACACAGCACACACAATCCACACAACACACAGAAGCCTTATCCCTGAACGGCTGCAGCTGTGTAGTCGCGTAGACGTACCAACACACGACACAGCACACACTCTCTATTTATATATTAAATACTTCATCGTCACCTAGCGTAAAGCCGAAAGGTATATATTATGGGGTATATGGTATCCCTCAGATACTAGTATACATATCAACATAAATCACGACACAGCAAAAAGCCACAATTCACACGAACACACACGCCAGCACACACACCACAGAATACACACACACACAGCACCACACACATATATTAGTATATATACATATCTATAATATATATTAATATAATTTATAGTGTTGTATATATATATACTATTGTATATATATACTATAATACTATATATACTATATATATATAGTAATAATGTGTGTGTGTGTGTGTGTGTGTGTGTGTGGTGTGTGTGTAGTATATATTATATAATATATTATATATATATATATATATATATATATATATATATATATATATGTATATTATATATATATTATATATATAATATATGTATGTGTATATATAATATATATTATATATATATATATATATATATTATAATATATATAATATATATATATATATATATATAACACTTTCAACACCTCCACTATCCCCGCTCCATGCTTACCCACCTCCGACGCAAGGCCGAGAAGATCATGAGCAGACCGAGAGGTGATGACACACAGAGTAGAACTCAGAGGATAATCATCCCCCACTCGGAATTGACTGAGCGAGCACCTTCAGGCCCTGGTGGGCCGTACTCTCAGGATAGCTACGTCTTCAGGCAAGATCGGAGACATCGTGAGAGAAAAGAGGTCAAACCACAGCAGCCCCCTCAGCCAGGTGTACAGCATACCTTATGGGGGTTGTGATAAAGTATACATAGGCGAGACAGCACGAGGACTGCACGAACAACGAATCAGCCAACACCGCAGCGCTCTCCGACGCCATAACACGAGAAGCGCCTTCGTTGTTCACGTAGACACCGAAGGTCACCTCCCGAAGTGGTCCCAGGCCTCCTACATAAAGCAAGGCCTGGCCCCACGACAAAGGAAGATGGTAGAAGCGACGTTCATTCATACTACTAACAACATCAACACCGCTACGAGGAGCCACGAATTAGCCTAGGTCGTCCCTCACCGACGTGACCTGACCACCCAGTATTTGTATATATACTCCCCTATGTAGGGCTTACCCACCGTGGTGCCCAGCCACTGTCGCCCGGAGGTTACTGCTGTGGCTGGGCACCACGGTGGGTAAGGACTAAGTTCTGTCGCGTCAGCTCTAGTTGACACACGTTGATCGAGTCGACATCTGTCGGCACAGGCCGGGCTCCCCCATAGCTCGGGCGAGGCTCAGCTTCGCATATCGGACTTATCCTTATCCTTATCTTCTTGTAGTGTATGCCCTGACGAAGCAATAGCGAAAAGGCCTTCGGCATATTTGTGTGTTTTCTTGCCCTCCCCTTCGTTGTTCCTGTTGCAATCTGGTCATCATGAATTCCACATATGCAAACATACATATAAATACATTTACATACATACATATACATACCATACATACATGTATATACATATACAAATATATATATACATACATATTCAAAAATGCATACACACACACGACCGAGCGATTGACAGACACGACACAGATCACAGTTATTCTGCATACAGCGAGGTCATATCACACACACACAGACTGTTGAAGTGTTATGATACTGAGCACACCACACAATTGAAGGCAAGACACACCAATTCACACACATCTACACACATGACACACACACACATGACACACATATATATATATATTATATTATATAATACACAGACAGACACACTATTAACAACACGGAGCTGCCTACATCCCGCTGATAGGCCGCCACGACGCTCACGGCCCCAGCTTATCACACAGCATAGGAAAAAAATGCACATATACATAATATTTATGTGTGTGTGTGTATGTGGTGTGTTATGTGTGCTGCGTGTGCGGTGTGTGGAGCAGTTAAGTGAGGGGTACGTGTATGTGTTTTATTTAGACTGGGTATTGAGTTTATACCGTATTACTGTATAGAGGCATACCACCTGCCCGGGCCAGCCCTGCTGCAAAGGCCTTACCAGTCCACTCTGCGCCGGAGCGCAGCAAGAGCCCTCCGCAGGCGACCTACCGCAGCTTCAAGAGTCGCAGTCGCTGGGGAGAGTATCTGGATAACAGCGCGTGTGGGTTTATCCCGGGGTGGCCTCGCCTGGCAGCATGCCACCGGCTGTGGTGTGGTGACTCTAGCTGCTGTTAACGAGCAGCTTCATGTGACTGTGCGGCAATCCTTGGTGTGCCAGAATGCATCTTAATGACCGCGTAAACCCAATCCCTCCCAGGCCTTAACCTATGGTATCTCACATTCTCACATGCACCCGATAGAGAGTGCTAGCTTGCTCGACCTCGTCGAGAGAGCTTGGGAGTCGGGTGCGACGATGATCCTATCAGACAGAGAAACTCACTGTGGGTGGTCCGGGAGACAATAGCATCCCCACTGGGCCTAGCGCATACGATGGTATACTGTAGTACCAATGCCTATCGGAGTAGTGCGGAGTACTTCGCATGCGTTCCTCGGCCGAGTGGGATGGTGGTGGGTGCGTACGCATTGGAAAGTGGCCGGGAAATGGGGTGTGGGTGATATCCGGAGCGACGGCGTAAAGCAACATTCGTCAGATTAAGCTGCGTTTCCTTCCTTTGGAGAATCGAGTTGCGAGTCCAGCTGTCCACAGAAGGAGCTGAGGACTAAAAGTGCATGACCGTGAATAAAATTCTAGTTTATCACTTGCTCATGGTCATAGCACAATCAACGAGAGAAATGAACTCTTCGAACCTTTTTTTACCCGGAGAAGTGGGGGGGGGTCTGCTCGCGATGGTGTTGATCGGTCCGCCTCTGTCATCTGTTTCATATGTCAGTCGGCCCCTCTTCATATCTCTGACCTGTCTCTGCCTCTGGTGTCTATCGTGCTAGTCCACTGTGCTCACTTGCGCTCTCTCCTGGAGTGCGCCTCGGTACTGTGCGGGTGTGATTCAGGGCACTTTAGATATGTCAACAGGCACAGTTCGAAAATTGGATGAATTAATTATGGATTTTGAACGCCAGGCTGAGGATAATTAGACGATGCCTTTAAAATCTAAGCACGTTTAAATTGAAAACAATTAAAACGCATTAAAAAATGTCCAGTTGTAAGACTTAGCGGATGGGAGAGGCGCCTAGGGAAACTAGTTCTACTTAATAAGACTTAGTTGATCTAAAATGGTGGGGGGGGGGCGGCTGGTATATTCTCATCTTGGAAGATGATGTGGACCCTCCTTTCCCTATATGCTGCCGTTCGTTGGTGAACACACTCGTGGATCCTTTCATTTATTGGTCGGGCACCATGATAAGTCCGAATTACTCGTGTGAGAGATATAAATTGAGGTCGCATGACGTCCTCGTCGTGCGACTTTGAGCACAGTGGTAGGATACTGATGACCTTATGAAGATAACGAGTAAGCGCGCGCGAATAATGAAATAGAATGAATTATAGTATCATTGATGATGAACAAGTTAATAAAGTGGATATAGTGACTATTATACAAATAAATAAAATCCAACAAAATAACAATAATAATGTGAGTATAGAATGAAATGATTCACTCCATACATAAACATCAATAAGCACTTTAGGTAAAAAGAGACAAGCTTACCCAGAATAAGGTCAATCATTACACTTAATTTCGCCTTCCCCTATCCTCTGGCTTGCTTCCGGTCTCAAGGCTTAAATTACGGCCTTCGCGAAGGTCTCCGGCGCGTTCTGGGTGTCCACTCGCTCACGTGGGGCTCGTGCCATCAGGACCCTACATCTGGCTTACTACCATCGGCTTACACGCGATCAACCGATGACTGCGATCACGTTTCGTTTTCTCCTTCACCATCTAATCTTTGATGATTTCGTTTCGTTTCTCTTTTTGGTTCATTTCTTTGTTTCTGTAGCTTAATTTCCTTTTTGTATAGCAATTTTTTTTCTGATTTGCTCTTTATTCATTTTAGAAATCCTCTGACCATATGCTCGTACTTTCTACCAGCGTCACAAAAGGAGACGGAGAAGAAGAAGAAGAGGGAGGAGGAGATGGAAGACGAGGAAGGGATGGAAGAGGAAGGGGGGGGGGAAGAGGAAGGGGGAGAGGAAAGGAAGGGGAGGAGAAGAGGAAGGGGGGGAGAGGAAGGAAGAATAAAGAGTTAGAGAAGGAGAAGAAAAAAGAAAACAGACAAGTGGCAGCGTCTCCATAGGCCTTCTGAACCGAGTGAAAGGACAGTGGGATGGCAGCCTCGTCCATGCCGAGACAGGACTCGCGGGGTGGAGCCTCATCTCTTTCCTTTCCCCTTTACTTTCTTCTTCACTTCACTACCCCTCTGCCCCCCCCCCACTACCCCCTACCCCCTCACCCACCCTCCTCCCCTCCCCCTTGATCCACTTCCGTCCCCCCGCCCCCACCCCACTACTCCTTACCCCGGTCACCTCCCCACTCCGCTCCCCTCCCCCTCCCCACGCCACCTCAGGCATCATCAGCCCGAGAGAGCACTTAAGAATCGGGAAGAAATGCATCCGGCTACTTACGAAAGCTACAGCGGCCTCGGGGTTCGCTCGATACTAGGGTTTAGGCTCAACATACGCTGCATACCAGGCATACACGGAATACGCGAGAATACGCAGGAAGCCAGCACATGCACGTACGCGATACCAACCACCCACCACCCTCCCTCCCTCCCTCCCTCCCTCCCTCCCTCTCTCTCTCTCTCTTCTCTCTCTCTCTCCTCTCTCTCTCTCCTCTCTCTCTCTCTCTTCTTCTCTCTCTCTCTCTTTCTCTCTCTCTCTCACCCTTACCTTCGCCCTCCCTTCTACGCTCCATCCTCTCGCCGAGTTCGTGGCCCTCCCCCAGTCTCCCCCTCCTCTTCCTGGCAGCGCAGCGGAGGCGCGTCGGCGAAGCGCGTCCTGCCGGCGGCGAGACCTTTCATCTAGTTCCCCGCTCTCTCCGACATACAACTTTGTTGCATATGCAACAATTGTACGGCCCTCTGAGGCGGGCAAAGCTGGTGGTTTCCCCAATGATCTTCTACATTTAATTGCGTAATTCTGTACTCAGAGGATCTCCTGGCGGAACCTTGAAGCCATTCCAAGATGAAGGCCGGCGGATACAAATGATGTGACGTCACGCGAGGCGTCGATGCCATTTGTGCTTTTCCCCGACAACATTCCCATAGGGTGATCTGCTCATCCAGATTGTCTATTGCAAAATAACAACGATACGAATAAAGGACAGTCATATATCTATCATGGATAACGATATGGCAAAGAGAAGGGACACTTTTCTGAAGATATCCAGTAAAATGAATCAACCAACTATGAAAAAATACACATTGCAATTAGAAACCTTTGGAAAGAGACAAAAGGTACCCAAGCAACCGACAAACATACACACGACCAGACTGGACCTGTGCTCTCGAAATCCACCGTTAATGTGGGTGACAATTAGTGAGGGAGGAGGGGAGAGGAGGCTCGGTGGCTCTGGCTGTGGTCACAAAGAAAAGTGCCGTAAGCCTCTCCAGCAATCAGCCGCGTGTTTGGTGAAGCCATGTTCAAATATTGACGCTCCGGCGTAAAATGTGGCGCGCGGCTCCGTAGAGTTGCCCCCGAAGGTGAAGCAAAGTACGTGTGCCGCGGTCTCAGGGCGGCTGGATGCTCACGCCAAGGCCCGAAACACCGACTGTGGAGCGAAAGAATATCATTTCCTGCGGCCTAGCAAAAACGGGGTGCCAGGAGATACATCGAATACTGCCGCAGAGTCAAACTCGTCGCTGCGCGCCAAACCTTCCAATATTGATGATGAAGAATAGCAGTATATTTCAGAACGAGAGAGAGGAATGCACGCAGAGAAAATATAGCACACGAAAGTCCCGTACCATTACATCAAAGAGGGCATAGACGTCAGGAAAGAAAAGATCTGTCCGCGGGAATTAAAGAAACACAAGAGAGAGAGCCAACACAAAGAAGGAGCTATTACAGAGAGAATGTAACCATAGGTAATTAGGTAACAAATTCCAACACAGCCGAGAGACTTCCAGTAAACCGATCTCAAACAAATCGAGGCAAGTCAAGAAGAAGCAGGTCAAACACCACAAAACAAAGCAAAAGAGAGAGACTGAGCTCATAATAAACAAATAGAATAAGTTGAACAATTAAATCACGAATTCTTCTCGTTACACTCCTCCCTCCAGCGAGATAATACTGGCTTCTCCTGCCTCGCTCTGTATCGTAGTACGTGAACACCTCACAAATAACTACATAGCGCCACAGCATAACATCCTAACACGCTCTTCTGCTCCTACACATACACACAACAATAATATAATTACTCCAACATCATCCCGCGCTCTTCGTCTCGCCTTGACACTTCCTCCAGTCATCCGCCTCCACAGATCACCACTCGACCTTTCGTCTGGTAATACACACAAAAACGTGTCTCCGGAATTTCCTAGCACGTGGAATTCCCCTTCTTTAGACACGAGAGAAATCTAACGTCCGGCGCTAGAGTTCTCAGAGTAGAAGAAACGACCCCTCAGCCTTGAGGTGGGGAGCGGGGGGGTAGAAGGAAGAGAGTAGATGATTCCCAACTGTCCTTAGCATCCGATGTATGCAACTAAGAAAGAGGACAAAGGGCAAGAGTATGCGACATAGAGGAGACCAGGGGAAAGGAAGAGAAGGAGGAGGGAGAGGAAGAGGAGAGGGAGGGGGGAGAAGGAGGAGCCCAGGAAGGACGGAAAATAGAGGGGACGATGGAAAGGACAGAAGGAGGTTAGCCAAAGGAAGGAGGAGAGGGCACAACGGCGGGGAGAGAGGAAGGAGCAGACAGCAGGAAGATTAAGTAGACGCAGGAGGAGGAAAGACGAGACAGCAGCAGCACGCCAGCAGCAGGAGCAGCAGCAGGGGAAGGAGCTGCAGTAAGAGGAAGGAAGAGGAGAAGTATTAGGCAGCAGCAGAGGACGGAGGAGGAGGAGGAAGAGAAGGAGGGACCAGCAGCAGGAAGGGAAGAAGGAGGATGAAGAAAAAGAAAAAGGCAGAAGTATTAGCAGCCGCGAGACCAGGAGGAGCGGCGATAGGAGGGGACGGACGAAGCGACGTTGGTGAGGCGCCGGGGAGAGAGCGAAGGGAGGCCGAGGAAAGGGACTCGGCTCGGATGGGAAAGGAGGGACGCAGGTGGCAGGATTAATCCCCTTTACTCGGGCGTCCCCTTCTGGCGCTCCGGTAAACCGAGCCTATGGAGGGAATAACGCCGGGTCGCAAAAATGACATTTTTAAATGTGCGCCGGTGTGGGAGGCGGGATGAGTCAGAAGAAATCGATTGTGATGTTACGAAACGAGGGAGACGGAAGGGGGAGGAGACGGAAGGGAGGGAGGGAAGGAGAGGAGGGAGGGAGGGGAGAGGGAGGAAGAGGGAAGGGAGGGAGGGAGAAGGAAGGGGAGGGAAAGGAAGGACGGGAGGATGAAGAGAGGGAACTGGGGAGGGACGTCAGAGGGAGAGGAGGGAAGGGACAGGTTGAGACACAACACACAAAACACACAATACGACAGCAGTAGGACAGACGGAGCAGAGCAGAAGAGAACGTAAGAACGCTTAGCAAAGAAGGCAGAGAGAGAGAGTAGCAGAGGAAGAGAGAGAGAAGCAGTAGAGAAGAGAGAGAGAGAGAGAGAGAGCGAGAGAGCAGAGAGAGAGAGGGGGGAAACACGGAGTGGGGGGAGCTGACAATGAAGGTGAGGAGCGGTCGGGGACGAGAGAAGGGGGGTGGGCGGGAAGAAGCGAGGAGAAAGGAAAAGAGGAGAGAGATAGATAGATAGAGAGAAAGAGAGAGAGGGGAGGGAGGGAGGGAGGGAGGCGAGTGTTCGCCGTTCCTGGCTAAGAGCTGAGGCACGCGTGATGCTCGTGTGTGCGGTAGTACACATCGGCACTAGCGCAGTGCGTGTTCAATGTCACGAAGATAAGAAAAAGGGCTAGCTGGGAGCTACCAAAGGTCGAGTGGAAATATTAGGAGTTAATATACGACTTTAATGGTGTGTGATAATAGTGGTATGCCGGTAATGCTAGTATAGTAGTGAATAGAACTTGAGTCAAGAGAGAGAAGGTAGGTAATAGAGAGAACGATATGTTAGGGAGATGAAGAGTGATGTAATGAAGGGGGTAGAGAGACGAGTAGAGAAGAGAGATAGAGAGAGTAAGAGATGAGAGAGAGAGAGAGAGATGAGTAGACGTAAGGAGAGAGAGAGAGAGAGAGAGAGAGAAGGAGAGTAGACAGTGAAGAGAGAAGGAGAGAGAGAGAGTAGAAGAGGAGAGAGAGAGAGAAGAGACGAGAGAGGACGAGGAAGAGAGATACAGAGAGAGAGAGAGAGAGAGAGAGAGCAGACGAAGAGGGCAGAGGAGAGAGAGAACGAGAGGAGAGACGGCAAGAGAGAAGGAGGAAGAAGAGAAGAGAAGGGGAGAGGGAGAGAGAGAAACCCACACAGATTGTCGGTATGACGAAGAGAATATGGATTCGAATATTTGATGTCTTGAAAAAGGTATTGATAATGGGCTTATGAAGCAAAGGTGCAAGAAGAGTAGAAGAAAGACACGAATGAGCTACATGATAGTGTAGGAAATTTGTAGTAGGTAAGAGGAGGTGAGTTAGGACGGGCAGTGAGAGAGGATAGCTATGCAGGTAAGGAGAGTGATGGTTATATCAGCTGGTGCTGTGTTTTGTGAGACCGTTAAGAGGGTAGAGTGGATGCTCGTGCTGGAGTGTGGAGGAGGGTGAATGAAATGAGATGAAGGAGAGACGAGAGCCAGAGTAGAGACGACGAGGGACTGAGCATGGAGATACTTGAGAGAGTTGAGGGAGGAGTATGGCACGTAAGAGGAGACGGGTCTAGGACTACCATAGCGGACGATCGGTGCCTCCGCAGGTTAGGAGCAGCCCGAGGAGAAGCCAGAGGTAGATCGAGCCATTGCATTTTAATTTTTATCCGCTTCCCGCCTGTCTCTGTTCTCCACACGATAGATGGACAGACAGAGATACTATCGTGGTTGGATAGAGTAAAGACAGGGTGCCAGGGGCGACACACACAAAAAGGCGCACACAGACACACGGCGCTTCAGGGGTGGGCTTCTCTTTGACGCGCACAACGTTAGTGAGAGACGGTATGAACGTGCGAAAGTTAGATCTCACCACGAAAGCGCCCACTTTGGACTTGCGCGTCGTGACGGGCGGCCGCTGGATCCGCCATCCTCAACATAATTTATAAAAGAGACTATCTTCTTTAGTATATGAACAGGGTGTGAAGTCGGCTTGCATAACTCCGTTATATAACGTATAACAGTAACAACCGCAATAATAATGAAACAAGATAGACAAGAAAGATAGTAAAAGTAGTGTAGAGGTATCAATAAAAATTCTTATTATACATTGTTAATCGATAGAGCACTAACTGATACAGTAGATCTCTCACCATCAACTAATAAAGATAATAATACTGTACAATCAATAATACTCAATTATTCAAATGAGATAATCATAATAATACATTCATACATTAATGCATAATAATAACTAATAATGCCAAAAAATAATAATAATCACTAGGAACAGTAATCAATGGTAATGATATTACAAAAATAGTAATAACAAATATATAGTAATACATAAAATAATAACAACAAATAATAGCAATAGCAATAATAATACTAACATAAATATCTTAATAAAATCGTAATAAAACAACAACGGCAATAATGACCGTATCAAATTAAATATAAGGATAATGATATATACACTACCATCACCACTACTCTTCCTCCTCCTACCACTACCCTACCCTACCACTACCACTACACTACTTACCTACTACTACTACTACTACTACTACTTACTACTAACTGACTACTACTACTACTACTACTTACTACTACTACTACTACTAACTACTACTACTACTACTACTACTACTATGCATATATAACTAGTATTACCACTAATAACGCTACTACTACTGAAACTACTATTGCTACTACTGCTGCTGCTGCTACTGAAACTACTATTGTTTCTATTGCTATTACTACTGCTGCTGAAACTAATATTGCTACTACTGCTGCTGCTACTGAAACTACTATTGGTTCTACTGCTACTACTACTACTGCTGGAACTACTATTGCTACTGCTAATGAAACAACTATTGCTACTACTACTGCTTCTGCTGCTACTGAAACTACGACGGCCACTACTACTAATCATAATAACAATAATATGTAAGACATTATAATACTAATAAAATGAGACAAATCATCATAATAATAATTTTACTATAAACAACAATATTAATGATAATCATCACGAGAATAACTATGGCAACAATAAGCAACAATAACACGTTTATTAATAAAAATCATAACTACACTGATCAAAACCACTATCCATAGTTTTATTTTTACCATGATCATTACCAACATCAATACCATTATAATTACTTTTACTAACACTATCATTATCATCATTAGTTTTGTTATTCTCCTCTTCATTATTATGTTATCCTAATTTCTCCCATTTCTGTTCTAATTCTTCACACCATTATCATTATTATTATTATCGTTATCATCATCATTATAAATATCATTATCATTACTACTATCTTTATTATCATTATCATTATCATCATCATTATCCTGTTTATCGATAATCATTATTACTATTATTAATCATTATCATTACTATTATCATTATTGCTGTTTATTATGATCATCTATTGTAATAATTATTTATCATGATTCTCATCAAAATCATCATTTTTACTAATAATATTACCATTACCATTAATATCATCATCATTACCATTACTTTTATTATCATCATCATTATATATCATTATAACCATTATCATTCATTATCAATATTATCCTTTATCATTAAAATCATTATCATTTTTCAAAATTATTCCTATTATCATCACCATTATCAATATTGCCATCATTATCATAATCATAACCATTGCCGTTATCATTATTACGAATGTTTTATCCTCACTATAATTATCATTACTAGTATTCTGATTATTACTATTATCAATACTTTTATGATCACCATTATCATTATCATTATCACTATCATTATCTTCATTATCATTAAAATGATATTCGTAATGGTAATAGTAAAAATGATAATGATAGCAATGTTAATCATAATGATAACTACAACGTTATCATTACTATTATTACCATTACCATCGGCCTTATCATTATTACTATTATTTTCATTACTATTCTTATTATCATTAGTATTATCATTAGCCATAATGTTCATCATCAATATAATTTTTACCATCATCATTACCAATATAATTACTTTTATCTGCCTTACCATAATTATCATTCCCATTACTAATACTGTCAGTAATCGAACATACAGATGTAAAGACAATATTCGTACTACTAATAAAAATGCCTCAGACAAAGAATAAACACCAATATAACAAGAATATAAAGATATTTTCATAAATATTAAAATTATTAAAAATATAATAGTATTGTCAATAATATTTTGTCTTATAAGAACATAAATAATGATACTGACTGCAATAACTGTCATCATCATCTTCGTAATATTAATAATAATAATGATAATAATAATAACGATAATAACAATAATCACAAAAGCAGTGATGACGATAATGATGCTTATTGACTAAAATATTAACCTGAACAATAATGACATTAATGATGTCAGTCTCAATAGCAATATTAACAATAACTATTACTACTAGTTATACTACCACTACTACTACTACTACTACTAATAACTATAATAACTATAATAATTCAATTACAATAATAACTTTGACGACAAAGATGACGATGGCGATGACAATAGCAACAACAGCAGTAATAATACTGAGGATCAGATTGAAAATGAAAAGAGAGAAGAATGAGCACGATAAAGAAAATGAAATAATAATATCATAATTATAACAAGGAACATAATAACAGCAAACTATCCCAGACGCCAGATATCCCATTACTGGCAAACAAATACTCCATAATTAATGAGCCACCGAGAATGAATCCAAAATATCGACCCAATAGGAGAAGGGAGGAGGAAGGGGGGAGGGGGGGGTTGGCTCGGAACACGCCCACCCGCCCAAAGGACTTCCCACAAGGCCCCGGGGATGAGAGGCCAAGAGAACTATCCGTCGTGAGAACTTTTCTACGTTCATTTTCATCGCGTGTTCCCACTCTCGTTCTCGTTCTTTCTCTAGACTCCGCCCCCCCTCCCTTCCCCCTTTTCGGTACTTTGGCATCTGGCCGTCGATCTCCGGAAGACACTTTACCCTTTCCTATTGTTCGTAATCATACATTTGCACGAACGCCCAGTCTGAATAAATGTATCTGTGGGTCCGCTCGGCCACAGGAGGGGTTCGGGACCGTTTATCAACTACTTCAATGACCATAATCGCGATAAAAATACCAATGACAATAACGTTGTCAGTAACAATAATACAGCTGCTATTAAACGCATCATTTTTATCATTAGTGCTATTAGTACTATTACCTTTATCTTCACCGCCCTATCGATTGTCAAATGATTATCATCACCGACCTCTAAACTTGCCGTCCATCTTTAGCAGTCGCCGCGATAAAGAACAATGGGATACAAGATATTTTCTGTCAAGGGAACCCGTCATACTGAGTGAGATGAGTCGCGATATCTTAGCGGTTACCCACATAGGGTTTAGGGCATTCCGCTCATACCTTCACGTAAATGCATACGTACTTAAATACACATATATATGTGTATGAGTGTCTGTGCCTGTATACGTATATAAATACATACATACATACATACATACACACGCGCGCACACATATATATGTATGTATGTAAATTGTGTGTGTGTGTGTGTGTGTGTGTGTGTGTGTGTGTGTGTGTGTGTGTGTGTGTGTGTGTGTGTGTGTGTGTGTGTGTGTGTGTGTGGTGTGTGTGTGAGTGTGTGTGTGTGTGTGTGTGTGTGTGTGTGTGTGTGTGTGTGTGTGTGTGTGTGTGTGTGTGTGTGTGTGTGTGTGTGGTGTGTCTACGTACATGCGTGCATTCGTGCGTGTGCCATGTGTGCGTATGTAATTATGCATACATGGGCATAGAGGAATGTTCATTATATACTTACATACATACATCCGAGCGTGCATCCATCCATCCATACTTCCAGACACACCACACGTATATACATACATGTGTGTATGTGCGTGTGTGTGCGTGTGTGTGCGTGTGTGTGTGTGTGTGTGGTGTGTGTGTGTGTGTGTGTGTGTGTGTGTGTGTGTGTGTGTGTGTGTGTGTGTGTGTGTGTGTGTGTGTGTGTGTGTGTGTGTGTGGTGTGTGTGGTGTGTGTGTGTGTGTGTGTGTGTGTGTGTGCGCGCGCGCGCGCGTGTCCGCCCATAAATAAATATGCTCATAAAGTGTTTATCTTCTTACATCTGTCTGCCTGAAGGATATCTAGTCAGAACTGGCGCGAGACTGCCCGAAAGGCCGCCCCGGGCCTCTGCGTCACATCCTGACCAGCGATAAGGTAATGCTGACTCAGTCTGCAGCAACCTTGAGGGTAACTGCTTTTCAAAGAGTTTAACTGATTATACTGTAGTTTGAGACTTGATTATCGAATTGCAAATATCTATATCATCTTCACTGCTGAATTCGTTCGACAGAGACTAATAAATGGCAAAAGTAACATCAAAAAATTACATTTGGGATTGGGAATAATACTAATAAACAAAATAAAAAAGAATGACAATTACAAGACAATGGGAAATAAATATGTGAGAGATAGGGAAAGAAGATACCTCGAGCCTCCCCCTCCTCCCCCACAAAAAAAAATCCGTACCCCCCTAGACAGAGCGCCCCCCGCCCCCACCCCCACTCTCCATAGGAAGGTAAGTTGAAGTTATGCTAGCATAATGAAGTTATCGATTGCCTGGCCGCGAGGAGTGGGAAGACCCGCAAGTATTTCTACGGGGGGGATACAAATGGGAAGGGGTGGGGTGGGGGGTGGGGGGGGTTAAACACACCGGTGACTACATTGCCGCCAACAAACAAATCCCAAAGTAGCGATTCCTGAGTTCTCTCTTTGAATGTATGCGTGTTCTCGCTCGCGTTACGCACAGTGTGTGTGTGTGTGTGTGTGTGTGTGTGTGTGTGTGTGTGTGTGTGTGTGTGTGTGTGTGTGTGTGTGTGTGTGTGTGTGTGTGTGTGTGTGTGTGCGTGCGTGTGTGTGTGTGCGTTTGTGTGTGTGTGTGTGCGTGTGTGTGTGCGTGTGCGTGTGCGTGCGTGCGCGTGCATGTTTTATAACAGGATACATAGGGATATG
Organism: Penaeus vannamei; assembly: GCF_003789085.1. NCBI lineage: Eukaryota > Metazoa > Arthropoda > Malacostraca > Decapoda > Penaeidae > Penaeus > Penaeus vannamei. The sequence goes on along the minus strand of NW_020871695.1, from coordinate 353,847 downwards.
AATCACTACCTCGTTCCCCGAAGCACAACGTGAACATTCCCTCGGCTGAGCCTTCAACCGTTCCAGACATACTGGGATACAACGTTGAAGAAAATGCTACAAGAAGCTGCGTCCCCAATCACGGAAAAATGTAGATTGTTTTGGACACAATCAATAAGGATAACAACACAGGCAATCAGACGTACCATAAACATGACCTGTAACAATGGTGCATTTAAGAAAGAACGCTCCGTCACCAAAATAGGAGAGGACGTGGACATAAAGCGAGGTCTCTGTCTGACCGTAACAATGAAAAAAATCTTTATCATTACCCATACATATGATTGAAAGACAGCGAGCGTCAATGTGCTCGGGCGGGCGTGTTTTTATATATGGATGGGTGTGTGTGTGGTGTGTGTGTGTGTGTGTGTGTGTGTGTGTGTGTGTGTGTGTGTGTGTGTGTGTGTGTGTGTGTGTGTGTGTGTGTGGTGTGTGTGAGAGAGAGAGAGGAGAAGAAAAAAAAAAGAGAGAGAGAGAGAGAAGAGAGAAGAGAGAGAGATATGATATAGAAGATATAAGGTAGAGTGAAATATGATAATAGTATATAGAGTATTATATAGAATAGTATAGTATATATTTATTATAGATTAAGTAAGAGAGATTATATTAGTGTAGATAATATAGATAGTGATAGTGATTATATAATTGGATATGAAGGTATATATATATATATATAATATATAGTAAGAGTAATATAGTATAATGATATAAATGGTAATATAATATAGACATGATACAATATACATAAGCAACAAGGAGAGATTGGTCCTCAGCCAGATTGCTTTGAAAAAACAATGCCTATTTCGACTCCGCTTTCAAAGTAAAATAAGCTTAATTCTCTCAAGCTGTCTTTAATACCTGTTCAGCGCGACACACTCTACTACACGGTGATACTCATTTATACAGGGAGTCTCGTGGTGTCCGGGATCACACTGGTCGTACAAGAAGTCGATGTACTAACAGAAGAGCACACCATCCTCGCTGGAAACCTAACTAATTCGGAGACAGAGCTGGTACTCTCATCCAACGGGATCAGACGTTACTGATAAGATCGCAGAATCAGGTGAACGAGAAAACTATCTCGCTCGCTCTACCAGTTTATATTATTATTTTCTTATACATTCTTATAACATTACTTAAGTGTTGAAAAAAAAAACACTTACACCTTATAATTATTACAAGATAGTTATAAGATTACAGAATGATTCATAAAAAAGAGTTTGAGCAGACGAAAATAAAAGAGGACTCACTTTAGAGAAGAATACTCTGCCAATGGTGTTTGAAATTATTGGCGTATGTATTGGAGTGACATCAGCGCACCACTACCCCCTGCCAGTATGCGGTATCCGTCTGCGAGGCATATCGCTTCACGGAGTGCCCGGGTTTTGGCAGCCAACAGCGAACTACCACACACATCGCCTAGTGGATGTCATCTCATATCTCAACACCACTGCGTCGGAATACTCGTGCGTGAGTGCACTACCAGGGAACGCAGAGACACCACTCGAATGCGACCAGGATCTAGTGTCCAGGAGGAAACCTTTTGGGATTTTGGTTGTAGATTGTGATTTCTTATTATGTCTTTGTCCATGGAGACCATAGTGATTTATTCAATTTAAAAGTATACTGGTTATGCTATGCTTCAGGAATGCATTCTTGCTTTTTGCATTTGTAAATCTGCTGATACTTTAATGAAAGTAACCCACTGGTGATTTTCTGTCTCGTAATCTTGCGCTTCTACGCGTTGGAAGTAAGAACAGTTTGGAATCACGGCAAGGATTACGATGTAAGCCGCTCCCCTTCCACAACGGTCACTCGCGCAGCATCTATGGCCGCGTGCGACCTTTCCCCTCGCGGAATCAAGCGTGCGACATTTTACATTAGTCTCCCATCGCAAAAACAATATCCTACGTGATATCAGCGGGAATAATCACTTCTCAACACGATGACTGATCAGTTGGACAGCGTCAGCTAAAAGGTAAAAGAACAAGATATTGATGAGACTGTGCGAGGTGATCGACAGCGCATTGACCTCAATCAAGAGGGATGAATAAAAACGGTCATTCCTATTGGTCAGATGTCGCTCTGTATAGGGCATACACACGTTCTACGAGTTTGTATTTGATGATAATTGAATGTTGCTTTTAGTCTAGCATATAAGTACTCATATATACGGAAATGCACTAAACGCTATCCTATAATCAGTATCATCCAAGACATACACCAAACGCACGCAATGTACACAGAGTCTTGCTCTTTCTTTTCTCTTGCATTAGCATTTATCATTTTATATCTTCTTAATTCTGATGATATCACCATGGAAATTGCGTCTACATGGAAAACACACAGAAGACATACACACACAACGCAAGGATAATCCGCTTGGATTGCTTTCCATAAGCAATTTTGTCCGTAGACAGGTTTCTCAAGTTGAACAGACACAGGTGTTGGTGTAATGGTTGATGTACGCAAAGCACGTCGATATGGTACACAGTTCGAAGTCACACAATTACATATATATATAAATATATTATATATAGTATTTATATATATGATATATTATATATATATGATATATAGTATTTATATATATTATGTGTGTGTGTTGTGGTGTGTGCGTGTGTGTGTATGTATGGTTGTTATGGTGTAGATTTATATTATATATATATAGTGAGGTAGTATAGTATTAATAAGTTAGTATCATGATATATATTGTAGTAGTATACTTTAGTAGCTGGTGGTTGGTGTGTGTGGTGTGATGTGAGTGTGTAGTGTCTGGTAGGTGTGTGTGTGGTGTGTGTTGTGGTGTGGGTAATGTATATGTAGTTTAATATTTCGTATATAGTTTGTATGATTATCCGTATAGTAGATGTATATAAGTATAGATTATAATAGGCTATACAAATCATATATATGTTATATCCGATATGCTTATACACACCGAAGACATTATAATGTGTATATATATGTACATGTATTAATATGTATATATATGTATATTACATATATAGGTTGTAATATCATAATACATATATATATACCATATATGATGTTATGTATATACCCCATATAAATTAACCATATATATGTATGTATACTACATATATATATACATATATTAATGTATGTATATACATATATGGATACATATATATTATATTATATTTATATATATATAATATATATATAACATAATATATATATATATTACAATATATATTATACATATAGAATATTTATAGTATTACATATAATAGTATATAATATATATATATTATATATATATATCTATAATATATATATCATATATATTATATATATAATATATATAGGTATATAATGTATATATACGGCTTTCCGAGCACATTGAAAAAAAAAAAAAACAAAAAAGGCAAAATTAAGAAATGAAAAAAAAAAAAAAAAAAAAAAAAAAAATACCGCACCGACAACAATGACTCACCCATGCCAAAACGGACCGAAAAAGAGCCAAGTCCGGCGAAAGTGACCGATCCATCGAGAAGCGACGCAAACGCTCCGTCCGGGGAAAAAAAAAAAACTCGCCTTCGAACTGGCTCTGAGGAAGCTGTCTGCCTGTCAGCTCGCCCCGTCTCCCCTTTCTAGCGTCTTCTCGTACCTTCTTTCATATTCTTTCATTCTAGTTTCAGTTCCCTTTTCAATTTCTGCTCTCCTCTCTTCCTTCCTCCTCTGAAAGAGAGAATGAGGGAGGGAGAGGGAGGGAGGGAGAGGGAGAGGGAGAGAGGGGGAGAGAGAGAGGGGAGAGGGGGAGAGAGAAAGAGAGGGAGAGGGGAGAGAGAGAGAGAGAGAGGAAGAGAGGAGAGGGAGAGGAGAGAGAGAGAGAGAGAGAGAGAGGGAGAGGAGAGGGAGAGGGAGAGGGAGAGGGAGAGGAGAGGAGAGGGAGAGGAGAGAGAGAGAGAGAGAGAGAGAGAGAGAGAGAGAGAGAGAGAGAGAGAGAGAGAGAGAGAGAGAGAGAGAGAGAGAGAGAGAGAGAGAGAGAGAAGAGAGAGAGAAGAGAGAGAGAGAGAGAGAGAGAGAGAGAGAGAGAGAGAGAAGAGAGAGAGAGAGAAGAGAGAGAGAGAGAGAGAGAGAGAGAGAGAGAGAGAGAGAGAGAGAGAGAGAGAGAGAGAGAGAGAGAGAGAGAGAGAGAGAGAGAGAGAGAGAGAGAGAGCGCTTTAGGCAAGGTGGAAGGACACCCTCCTCTAGATCTTGTCATTTCCTTCTTCTTCTTCTTCGCCTTCTCCTTTTCCTCCTTCTTTTTTCTCTTCTCACCCACCCTCTTCTTCTGTCTTTCCCTTATCCCTCCATTTACTTTTTTTTTCGTTTTTCCTCTTTCCTTTCCCCTTACAATTCCTATTTCCATTCCCAGTCCCATTCTCCTTCTAGCTCTCTTTTCCTTTTCCTTCCCATTCGCCCTCCCTTTCCTCTTCACCTTCTCCTTCCCCTTCTTCTTCTCCTTGCCCTTCTGCTTCTCCTCCTCGTCCTCCTCCTACAGGTTGGCCTCTCAGCCCGGCCAGCCAATGGGAAGATCCAGCTTAAATCAATACCCCCTCCACCTCCCCCCCCCCCAACCCTCGCCTCTCTCTATCCTCCTCTTCGCCTCTCACGCATTACACCTTTCATTTCTTGTTTCTTTTTCCTCTCATCATTTATCTGACAGGTTTCTCTGTTATGTGTTCATTACAAGTATGCTCGTGTCTCTAGGTCTAGCTTTCACATACGTATCGCATGGATATGTATATTCATTATCTGACACCGAGACGAATGTCCATATTTATAAACAAGGGTACAGTAGTTCAGTGGAAACGCGCGCGGCTGGAGCCCAAGAGGGTCTCTAAACGCAGGGTTCGAGTCCCAGCTGCGGTCCGAGGCTAGGAAGGGCATCAACTCGGGATAACGGTCTTCACCTGCAGTTTAAGAGCCCTCCGAAGAAGGCACCGTCCTAGCCCTTGCGAGGAAGTACGCGACGTAAAACCGCTCATCACGCATCATCATCATGTAAGCTAATCATGAATATGAATCTGTAGGATATTTCACATGTACACATATTCTGTGTCTGCATATAAACGTAAATTAGGATTTCGAAATTAAAATTTAAATCAACTATAATAAGAATAATATTATCAGTAACAATAATGATAACAGCAATACTAAAAACAAAAATGATAATAACAATAATCATACTACAACTACTACTAATAATAGTGCTAATAATATTGATACTGATAACGATAATGATGAGAAATTAACAGCAATAGTGATAATAACAAAAATTAAAAATATAACAGCAAAAATAAAATCATTATGAAAAAAATTATATATTAATAATAATTATTATTATCATTATTGATCATAATAACGATTGTAACAACAACAATAACAATAATAGAGATAATGATGACGATGTTAATAGTAACGGTAACAGCAATAGCAATAGTAATAATAATAACAACTGCAGCAATAATAATAAAATATGCTATAATAGTATAAAATGATATAATAATCAAACCAATTAAATAACAAAAATAACAACAATAACAGTAATACAAATAATAACGATTATGCACCATTACATGCACGTTTTAATTGTAAAAAATATGCATCGAATGCACATTCTCTTCTACATTATGTATATACTTGTGTGTGTGTGTGTGTGTGTGTGTGTGTGTGTGTGTGTGTGTGTGTGTGTGTGTGTGTATATATATATATATATATATATATATATATATATATATATATATATATATATATATATATCACAGATAGACGCGCCCGCGCGCACACACCACACACACACACACACACACACACACACACACACACACACACACACACACACACACACACACACACACACCACACACATCGTGATAATGTCTAGAATATATGGGGTAATACTGGCATTGATGTAAAAAGCTAAGACAATGCGGGCGGGTTTGAGAGAAGAGTCACAGCTGTTGAGGAATATGAACTATCCAAAACAGGACGATATACCTGTGTACCAAATATGTATACATGTGTATGTGTGTGGATGTGTGCGTGTGTGTGGGGGGGGGGGAGAGGCGTGTGTATATGGATGTGGGAGTGGGGTAGTATTGAGAATGGGAGTGGGTGAGAGACTAGGAGTATGAGTGAGAGTGGGACTGGGAGTGAGAGTGGGACTGGGAGTGGGAGTGAGACTGGGAGCGGGAGTGGGTGTGCGTGCGCGTATGCACGTGCGAGTACACCTGCGTATATGTTTGCGCGTGCAGGCTAAGAATTCAATTAATCCCATCAAAACGCCGCCCATACTCAAATGACCGGGTCAGCAACAGACACTTCCCGACATCTGAATTGTCACGCTTTCCAAACTGTCACTCGACGTGTCTCAAGCACCGAACCGAGCTTCTGACCGCGTCAATAACACCCACATCGCAGCCCTTAAAAGCGGACCCTTCATCAAGGTTCCTTAAACGCGAGCCCTAAATCAAGAACCCTAAAACAGGCACCCCAAATCTAAGCTCCTCCTCGCGAGCCCCAAAACCCGCCCTCTAAATGCACATCATATATTCTTCGTCCACTTGGCTCAATGTCGGGGAACTACGTCTGGGGGATCGAACACGTTTCGAACTCACGACTCACGTGGCAAATGCGAAATCAATTGTCCTCCAAAATACTTTCGTCAGTCAGTCAATAAAGCGAAATCCAGACAAAATGGCATAACTAAATCGCTATTCACAAAATCCTTCCCCCCCCAAGTCTACGGTGCCCGACGCCCGTGTTTACTATCTCTTTATGATATCGAGGGCAAAAACTGATTTGAACCTTTTTTCAGCCAGATCAAATGGCCATTAATGATTATAAACATATGTGTATAAGATATTTACATACATACATACATAAATAAACACACAAACTTACATACATACATATAGACATACATAAATACACATACACATATTTATACATTATATCTATACATATATATATATATATATATATATATATATATAATATATATATTATATATATATATATATATACTGTATTAAATATATTCATATCTATCTATATTTTATTTCCACGAGCCCAGAGCGCGCTTCCAAGCCCACCTTCTTGGTACACGCCCAGGCAGGGCGCGGGGCCACGCGGCCGAAAAGGCCGGAGGAAAACCTCGCTGGGACGCAAGCACGGCAGCCTGTTATTGCGTTTCGCGCGCGAGGCCTCAATCCCGGGAC
>NW_020871695.1:339076-341576 GCF_003789085.1 Penaeus vannamei | reverse complement strand
GAGAGAGAGAGAGAGAGAGAGAGAGAGAGAGAGAGAGAGAGAGAGAGAGAGAGAGAGAGAGAGAGAGAGAGAGAGAGAGAGAGAGAGAAGAGAAGAGAAGAGAAGAGAAGAGAAGAGAAGAAGAGAAGAGAAGAGAAGAGAAAGAGAAGAGAGAGAGAAGAGAAGAGAGAAGAGAGAGAAGAGAGAGAAGAGAAGAGAAGAGAAGAGAAGAGAAGAGAAGAGAAGAGAAGAGAGAGAGAAGAGAGAGAGAGAGAGAGAGAGAGAGAGAGAAGAGAAGAGAGAGAGAGAAGAGAGAAGAGAGAGAAGAGAAAGAGAGAAGAGAAGAGAGAGATCCTAACCCGAGCGCGGGAGCCGGGCGGGCGAGGGCGCGGGGCGGGCGGGCGGGCGAGCGAGCGACCGGCGGCGGCGACCCCTGACATTTCGAGGCGTGTGCGTGGCCCAGGTGGAGGAAGGAACAGCAACGTTACTTCCTCGTTCGCGTCCACCTTCTTCCTCTCTCGCTCTCCTTCACTCCTTCTCTCTTTTTCCTCAACGCTTCCTACCTCCTCTCTCATTTCCTCGCTCTCCTTTCCTCCTCTTTTCTTCATTCATTTCCTTTCTCCGTCCCACGCGCTCTTTCCTTTCCTCTCACATTTCCTTTTTTCCTCTCTCTTTAACTCTTTTCCTCTTCATTCTCTTTTCTCCTTTCTCCCGTTTCAACCCCACTTCATCTGTGCATCTCCTCTCTTCTCTCGTCTCTCTCTCTCTCTTCTCTCTTTCTCTTCTTCTCTCTCTCTCTTCTTCTCTCTCTCTCTCTCTCTCTCTCTCTCTGTCTCTCTCTCTCTCTGTCTCTTCTCTCTCTGTCTTCGTTCTGTCCTCTCTCTGTCTCTCTTCTCTCGTCGTCAACTCTTCTTTCTCCCTTATTTCTCTCTTTAACCCACTTCTTCCATGTTTCTCCTCTTCTTGTCTTCACATTTACATTTCGTTACTCCATTCTTCTTCACCCTTCCTCCCCTACCCACCCAATTCCACCTTCCTTTCCTTCGCCCAGTCGAACTTTTGCTTGCCTCCTTCCCTTTCTTTCGCATTTCCTTTCTCATTCGACTTAAGCTTCGTTGCCCCTGCCTCGCGGCCTCTTCTTTCTCTCCTCCACTCCCATTCTTTACTCTCTCCTCATTCACTCTGCTCCGAAGCTTCTCGCCACCTTTTTCATTTTTCTATTTCTCTTGCGTTTCTTTTTTTTCTGTAGTCCCACTTTTTACACATGTCTTTTTTCTCTTCCCATTTATTTTATTTCATCGACAGTTCTCTTCTTGTTTCTCCTTAATTCCCCATTTCTTCGTTGTCTATCTCCCCTTCCTTCCCAATTAGTTTTCTTGCCTTTTAACTTACCCTTCTATTATTATTCCTTTCTCTTGTTCTACTCTACATTCCCTCCCTCCCTCTCTCCTTCTTCCTCTCTCTCTCTTACAAACACACTCTTCCCTTTTCCATTTTTAATCAAAGTTTAGACTCCCCATTCCTTGTGTCTTTTCATCCCCTTTCTTTCAGAATTCTCTTCTCCTCCTCCCCACCTCTTCAAACTCCTTACATTAATTTTCCTCTTTTCTGTCGGTCTCGTCCTATTCCCTTTAATTTAATTTTTCTTCCCTCGCCGGCCTCTCCTCTCTTCGCCTATTTTCCTCATTGCCCTCTCTTCCTTCTGCTTCCCCTTTCCTCTAGCAGCACAACTTGCCCTGTCTGCTCGTGTCATCTCGGCCTCCTTTGGGACACAAGCCATCTCGTATGACACTAGTGTTTAGTAAGATTCTAGTCAGCCTTTGTGACACCAGTTATTGTGTGTGCCACGCCTCCCCCTTCTCCCTCCTTTGAAACAGTCAGGAGACCCCTCCCACCTCCCTCCCCTTCCCTTCCGTGCAGTTACAGGCCCCCCTCCCCTCCCCTATCGAAACCGCCGCTCACGCGCATGCGCTTGGGCGGAGAGGGCAGGAATAGGGTCAGGAAGCCCTGGGGAGAGACAGCTCACTCTCGAACCCCTCTATCGCCCTTTTTATCACTTCGCCATAATATTTACCTTTGAGACGAGAAGAAAATAACATGCCCCCCCCTTTACCGTACCCCCCGCCCGCCCCAAAATCTTTTGACTTCCAGCTATAGTTATCGTAGTAACCCCTCACCCATCCAACCCCTCTTCCCCCACCCCTCGCCACTCCTTACATCCTCCAACTTGGCCGAAGAATGGGGAGGGGAGGGATGCGGCCAACACTTTTTGGTCTTCCTCTCGAGGGGCAGAAGAACGACAAACAACCAAATAGAGAATGTTATGTAACGCCATAAAAATGAAACAAAAAATCTCGTCTCTCTGACTGGCTTAAGGCCTAAAGGCTGTATACGATTAAGTCTCCCCCTCTTTTTCCTCTCTCTCTCTCTCTCTCTCTCTCTCTCTCTCTCTCTCTCTCTCTCTCTCTCTCTCTCTCTCTCTCTCTCTCTCTCTCTGTATGGATTTGCATGAGCATGTATG
>NW_020871695.1:283561-323976 GCF_003789085.1 Penaeus vannamei | reverse complement strand
CCCCTCAACTCTCAACTACCGATATCCATCCTCCTTCTATCCCCCTCAACTCTCTACAACCGATATCCATCCTCCTTCTATCCCCCTCAACTCTCTACTACCGATATCCATCCTCCTATCCCTCCTCAAATACTACATTCCATCCTCCTCTCCCCCTCAACTCTCTACTACCGATATCCATCCTCCTTCTATCCCCCTCAACTCTACTACCGATATCCATCCTCCTTCTACCCTCAACTCTCTACTACCGATATCCATCGCTCCTTCTATCCCCCTCAACTCTCTACTACCGATATCCATCCTCTCTATCCCCTCTCAAACTACGTACCATCCATCCTCCTTCTATCCCCCTCAACTCTCTACTACCGATATCCATCCTCCTTATCCCTCCTCAACTACCGACATATCCATCCTCCTTCTATCCCCTCAACTCTACTACCGATATCCATCCTCCTCCTATCCCCCTCAACTCTCTACTACCGATATCCATCCTCCTATCCCTCTCAACTACCGACATCCATCCTCCTTCTATCCCCCTCAACTCTACTACCGATATCCATCCTCCTTCTATCCCCCTCAACTCTCTACTACCGATATCCATCCTCCTTCTATCCCCCTCAACTCTACTACCGATATCCATCCTCCTTCTATCCCCCTCAACTCTCTACTACCGATATCCATCCTCCTTCTATCCCCCTCAACTCTCTACTACCGATATCCATCTCCCCTATCCCCTCTCAACTCTACTACCGATATCCATCCCCTCTATCCCCCTTCAACTTTACTATACCGATATCCATCCTCCTTCCTATCCCCCTCAACTCTCTAACTACCGATATCCATCCTCCTTCTATCCCCCTCAACTCTCTACTACCGATATCCATCCTCCTCTACCCCCTCAACTCTCTACTACCGATATCCATCCTCCTTCTATCCCCCTCAACTCTCTACTACCGATATCCATCCTCCTATCCCCCTCAACTCTCTACTTACCGATATCCATCCTCCTTCTATCCCCCTCAACTCTCTACTACCGATATCCATCCTCCTTCTATCCCCCTCAACTCTCTACTACCGATATCCATCCTCCTTCTATCCCCCTCAACTCTCTACTACCGATATCCATCCTCTATCCCCCTCAACTCTCTACTACCGATATCCATCCTTCCTATCCCCTCAACTCTCTACTACGATATCCATCCTCCTTCTATCCCCCTCAACTCTCTACTACCGATTATCCATCCTCCTATCCCCTCAACTCTCTACTACCGATATCCATCCTCCTATCTCCCCTCAAACTCTCTACTACCGATATCCATCCTCCTTCTATCCCCCTCAACTCTCTACTACCGATATCCATCCTCCTTCTATCCCCTCAACTCTCTACTACCGATATCCATCCTCCTTCTATCCCCCTCAACTCTCTACTACCGATATCCATTCTCCTTCTATCCCCCTCAACTCTACTACCGATATCCATCCTCCTTCTATCCCCTCAACTCTCTACTACGATATCCATCCTCCTTCTATCCCCTCAACTCTCTACTACCGATATCCATCCTCCTTCTAATCCCTCAACTCTCTACTACCGATATCCATCCTCCTATCCCCCTCAACTCTCTACTACCGATATCCATCCTCCTTCTATCCCCTCAACTCTACTACCGATATCCATCCTCCTTCTATCCCTCAACTCTCTACTACGATATCCATCCTCCTATCCCCCTTCAACTCTCTATTACCGATATCCATCCTTCTAATCCCCCTCAACTCTCTACTACCGATATCCATCCTCCTTCTATCCCCCTCAACTCTCTACTACCGATATCCCTCCTCTATCCCTCAAACTCAACTACGATAATCCATCCTCTCTATCCCCCTCAACTCTCTACTACCGATATCCATCCTCCTTCTATCCCCTAACTCTCTACTACCGATATCCTCCTCCTATCCCCTCAACTCTACTACCGATATCCATCCTCCTTCTATCCCCCTCAACTCTCTACTACCGATATCCATCCTTCTTCTATCCCCCTCAACTCTCTACTACCGATATCCATCCTCCTTCTATCCCCCTCAAACTCTCTACTACCGATATCCATCCTCCTCCTATCCCTCTCACTCAACTACCGATATCCATCCTCCTTCTATCCCCTCAACTCTCTACTACCGATATCCATCCTCCTTCTATCCCCCTCAACTCTTCTACTACCGATATCCATCCTCCTTCTATCCCCCTCAACTCTCTACTACCGATATCCATCCTCTTCTATCCCCCTCAACTCTCTACTACCGATATCCATCCTCCTTCTATCCCCCTCAACTCTCTACTACCGATATCCATCCTCCTTCTATCCCCCTCAACTCTCTACTACCGATATCCATCCTCTCTATCCCCCTCAACTCTCTACTACCGATATCCATCCTCCTTCTATCCCCCTCAACTCTACTACCGATATCCATCCTCCTTCTATCCCCCTCAACTCTCTACTACCGATATCCATCCTCCTTCTATCCCCCTCAACTCTCTACTACCGATATCCATCCTCCTTCTATCCCCCTCAACTCTCTACTACCGATATCCATCCTCTTCTATCCCCCTCAACTCTCTACTACCGATATCCATCCTCCTTCTATCCCCCTCAACTCTACTACCGATATCCATCCTTCTTATCCCCCTCAACTCTCTACTACCGATATCCTCCTCCTTCTATCCCCCTCAACTCTACTACCGATATCCATCCTCCTTCTATCCCCCTCAACTCTCTACTACCGATATCCATCCTCCTTCTATCCCCTCAACTCTCTACTACCGATATCCATCCTCCTTCTATCCCCCTCAACTCTCTACTACCGATATCCATCCTCCTTCTATCCCCCTCAACTCTACTACCGATATCCATCCTCCTTCTATCCCCCTCAACTCTCTACTACCGATATCCATCCTCCTTCTATCCCCCTCAACTCTCTACTACCGATATCCATCCTCCTTCTATCCCCTCAACTCTCTACTACCGATATCCATCCTCCTTCTATCCCCCTCAACTCTACTACCGATATCCATCCTCCTTCTATCCCCTCAACTCTCTACTACCGATATCCATCCTCCTTCTATCCCTCAACTCTCTACTACCGATATCCATCCTCCTTCTATCCCCTCAACTCTTACTACCGATATCCATCCTTCTATCCCCTCAACTCTCTACTAACGATATCCATCCTCCTTCTATCCCCTCAACTCTCTACTACCGATATCCATCCTTCTATCCCCCTCAACTCTCTACTACGATATCCTCCTCCTTCTATCCCCCTCAACTCTACTACCGATATCCATCCTCCTTCTATCCCCCTCAACTCTCTATACCGATATCCATCCTCCTTCTATCCCCCTCAACTCTCTACTACCGATATCCATCCTCCTTCTATCCCCCTCAACTCTCTACTACCGATATCCATCCTCCTTCTATCCCCTCAACTCTACTACGATATCCATCCTTCTTATCCCCCTCAACTCTCTACTACCGATATCCATCCTCCTTCTATCCCCTCAACTCTTACTACCGATATCCATCTCCTTCTATCCCCTCAACTCTCTACTACCGATATCCATCTCCTTCTATCCCCCTCAACTCTCTACTACCGATATCCATCCTCCTTCTATCCCCTCAACTCTCTACTACCGATATCCATCCTCCTTCTATCCCCTCAACTCTCTACTACCGATATCCATCCTCCTTCTATCCCCCTCAACTCTACTACCGATATCCATCCTCCTTCTATCCCAACTCTCTACTACCGATATCCATCCTCCTTCTATCCCCCTCAACTCTACTACCGATATCCATCCTCCTTCTATCCCCTCAACTCTACTACCGATATCCATCCTCCTTCTATCCCCCTCAACTCTACTACCGATATCCATCCTCCTTCTATCCCCCTCAACTCTACTACCGATATCCATCCTCCTTCTATCCCCCTCAACTCTCTACTACCGATATCCATCCTCCTTCTATCCCCTCAACTCTCTACTACCGATATCCATCCTCCTTCTATCCCCCTCAACTCTCTACTACCGATATCCATCCTCCTTCTATCCCCCTCAACTCTACTACCGATATCCATCCTCCTTCTATCCCCTCAACTCTACTACCGATATCCATTCCTCCTTCTATCCCCTCAACTCTCTACTACCGATATCCATCCTCCTTCTATCCCCCTCAACTCTCTACTACCGATATCCATCCTCCTTCTATCCCCCTCAACTCTATACTACCGATATCCATCCTCCTTCTATCCCCCTCAACTCTCTACTACCGATATCCATCCTCCTTCTATCCCCCTCAACTCTCTACTACCGATATCCATCCTCCTTCTATCCCCCTCAACTCTACTACCGATATCCATCCTCCTTCTATCCCCTCAACTCTCTACCGATATCCATCCTCTCTATCCCCCTCAAACTACCGATATCCATCCTCCTTCTATTCCCCCTCAACTCTCTACTACCGATATCCATCCTCCTCAACTCTCTACTACCGATATCCATCCCTTACTGCTCTATTCCCCTACATCCTTCCTCCTACTCCCAACACAACCCATCCCCCTGCCGATATCCATCCTCCTCCTACTTATATTCCCCCTACTCACTTCTCCTACACCCTCCCAACACACCCATCCTCCACAACTCCAACCACACGTGCACTCTCTCTCCCTCCATCCCCTCTATCATTTCCACTCCCTCCTGGATACACATATGAATCCCATATGTAATTCCTTACTAAGACCCACCATCCACATTCACACCAACTCCTTTACCATCTTTAACCTTTCAAGATTACTCTAGATAGTTGACGTATAACAACTATCACCCTTCACCCCTCCTGTAATATATCTTCCTATAGTGCTATACGACCTTAAATTTAAGTATAGCACATTTATTTTTGCTTTTTAACCATTAACTAATTTAACCATTTGAGATTCAGATGTAACTGCGACAAGGCGTGAACGATCAGAGTGACTGCGAAAGGTAACCTTGCCTACTTGTTTCTGGAGGCACTGCTGAAAGAGAAGGGTATTCTCCGAAGATGGGGCCGTGGGGGGATTACAAAGAATCGATCCCACTTGGCTGGGCCAAAGAGAGCACTCAGAAGATTTGCAGAGGTAGAGGCAGTAGACGGACGAGGGCGAAAGGAAGATTGGGTGGTGTGGAGTGTTGTTCTGCGGGGGGGGGGGGGGGATAAATGTGAAGAGGAGTATGTTAGGAAATAGGAAGGGGTGCTTTCTAGAGAATTGAGTAATAATCTGGGTGGGTGTTTTGGAATGGTTGAGTTGTTCGTAAGTGGTCGGAGCCGTGGTCAAAGGAGGGACAAGGCCTGAAAACCATCAAATCAAATTCAGATATGCTAGTTGATGAAGGGCAAGCCTTATTGCCCCTATTAAGGGTAAAGAATCTTCATTATTAGCCATGGTGAGCCTGAATAAAATGAAAAGAAACAGTCTACCTTCAGGGTCCCCATAAGGGTAAGGCAAGGTAATTAACCAGGTGAACACCGTGCCAATCGCTCGCGGAGGCCGTTCGTGGTTGACACAAAGCCAGCCTTTCATTCTTTCAGCACGGCTGTCACACCTTAGGAATGGAATAGAAGGTAATAAAGAAGATACGGAAGAGGAAAGGAGAGAAGAAAAGACCAAGGTTAGCAACTCTCAGACACAGACGGTCTCACTCTTTGTGAAGCCAGACAGGAAGCACGTCGATAAGGTTTCTCTCATACTCCCTATTCCAGTAATGTCGCTCGCTCAGCCCTCCCTCCTACTGTGATGTTCCTACACCTCTCCTATACCTAAATCTTACTTCCCCACTTCTACCTCCTACCGCACCCAGTCAATTCTTTTGCCACTCTAATCCAGACACTCCAATCTCTACTGCAGCCCAAACACCTTCCCCTCTCCCTCCCGTAGCAGAAAGACTAAACGTTCCACCCCCTCTTCTCCTACCACACCCCTCCACCTACCTTTGCCTCTCCCTCTCAGACACCAGTCTGAAAACTTTGTCTCACAAAATTCTCTAACCAACTCCACAAGAGAAACTACAGAAAATATTAAAAACTATCTGCTCGAGTCCAAAATGACACCGAAACCCCTCACTCACCACCACTCCCGCTCCCTCCACACTCAAAGTGACTGCCGATATCTATCCTCCTCTTACACTTCCTACACCCTTTCCTCCTACTCCCTCAGCTCCAACTACACATACATTAACCTCCCTCCATCCCTTCTCTATCCCTGCCACTCCCTCCTGGATACACACGTGAATCCCTTATGACATAACTATGCCCTTCCCAGATCTTCCACCTCCTGATACCCCTCCTAATACTACCCCCCCCCTCTAATTCCTTATCTCACCCCTAGCTCCTTCCCCTTCAAATTCTTCAAAACGCACTGTAACCGATATCACTCGTACATCAAATAAGTAATAGCTCTCCTACATTGGAATTTTTGAGGTTTCTGTTCTCACAAACCTAACCTTCGTCATATCCTTTCTTCCTATAACCTATCCATTATCTACCTCCCAGAGACTTTTCTTACACATCCTCGTATACCAATTCCCAAATCCCTGTGTAATGTCCCTCTTTCAGTTCCACACATTCTCTTGTCCTGTCCACGCTTTGCTACAGCCCGCACCTCTGTTTTCCCCCCACCTATCCTCCTTTACCGACCTCCCAAGCTATCAGACATCCTACAGAATCCACACTTTCTGCTTTGACAACCTGTTCTCCTTCCTCAGACGCATACATATCCTTCACTTGATCTAATCCCTTACCTAACCCCATCATAACCCATTCACTCATCAACTCCTTTAGCCATCTTTAACCTTTTCAATATTACGCATAGCAATTACTAACACCCTTCACTACCCTTTACTAGATCTTCCTATACTGCTACATGACCTTAGATGTCTAGCACATTGATTTTGTTTTAACCATTCGCCATTAACCATTAGTACCCTAGAAGCATATGCAATTATTTTCTCAGAACCATCCTCCATGACATGAGCGAACACACCTATCTGTGATGCATTGCATACTAATTTAACAGGTAACTCCTAACTATAGCGTGTCAGAAATGAACAGGAGGTTATTTCCTGCTTAATTCTATCAAAAGAATTCTAACAATCCTCTGTCCAATCCCAGTCGACATCTTTAGCTGTCAATCTGTACAATGGGGTTGCAATGGTAGCCAAATCCTTTACAAATTTACCATAGAATGCTACTAAACCCATGAATTATTGCCTCTCTTGCATTACTTGGGACTTTAGCTGCCTTCACTGCTCTTACCTTGCGGTTCGTTGATTCCACTTTATTTAGTCTAAACCCAAGTGAAGAAATTTGGAAAAGACATTTATCTTTATGAATCTTCCCATTTTCCTTAATCCGGCTTAGTACTGCTATTAACCTATCTTGGTGTGCCTTCTCATTCTTGCCAGCTACCAAAATGTCATCTACAAAGCAAAATACACCGGGTAGTGTATTAAAGATCTTATCCATAGTTTGCTGCCAAATTAGATGCTCTTTGGCTTATATAATCTTAATAGAGTATTTAATACACAATACTCTTGTGACCACCATTTCTAGTTGGTGAAATGCAGTCTTCAAATCAATCTTAGAAAATACACTGCATTTTAATGCAGTTAACATGTCTTGGATGTTGGGCAGAGGATACTGAGCTACATGCAGATTTTGATTTACAGTAACTCTGTAATCACCACATAATCTAACACCGCTACTTTTCTTCGGCTACAGCTGAACCCCAATCCGAGTATGTTACCTTTTCCCATAAACCTTCTGCTTCTTGCCTCCTCATCCTGATACACTGCTACTCTCAGAGGATAGGGAATCTGTCTAGGAGCAAAAAATTGCATCAGATTTTAATATCAGTGTAGCCATAGCGTTTTTCACTGTACCAATCTCTTCTGTGTATATGCTACCAAACTGGCTCAAAACTAAATGGTTCTCTCTGCCTTAATATTGGAAATCTGAAAAATCCCAATTTAAACGAATAAGGTCTAACCAATGAATACACATTGGTATTGTTAGTAATTCCCTAATACAAAGTGCAAAGCTACATAGGAACTGTATAAAATTGTATAATTGATTAATATCCATAAAAGTAGTTAAGCGTTTAGAAAAGTCTGCCACACCCATTTGAAAACATGGCTTCGCATGATAAGCAATCACACGCGCCACAAATTCCATGCCCGTGGGGGGGGGGGGCCTTAGGAGACGAGGACCGAGATCCAATGTGGGGAAATCGGCCCTGCCTTATAATTCTGTATGATCTTTTCTCACCTGTGGGGCTTGCCCCCAAGCCTTTTTCAATAATTAAAATACTCACGCGCGGTCTTGCAGGAGGAAACAATACTATGTAGGCCTTTTCTCGTGTACAGAAATGCCTCTTCCAGACCGTAACCCAATCAACATTATATTTACTGTGGGCAAATCCAAATATGTACATGGATATAGCATGAATAGAAGTCCATGTCGTGTTGTCTGCCCGTGTTCTTATAATAACCCAAGCCAAGCTGTGGGTCACAAATGCAAACAAGCACTGGTGCTTAAAGACATGGGTCGGCGTGACCTAGCCTCACGCAACGGAACAGAAGAGCCTCGCAACATTACCGTCAAAACCGTCGCTCCAGCATTGTGCAGTATTTCACTTTGTGTATCTCTTTTACTTTGTGTCGCTAGATGTAATGTTAGCTAATGATTCCTGTTCATCAAAACATCTTATGATACATCACCTCAGGACAATAATAATAAAAAATTACTCGGTTAGATTTTTTTTTTCCTCACAAGTAGTTTCAGGGTATTGCAACAAGTTTGTCACATTATCCGTGCCGCGTATCATTTGCCACTTGCCATGTCAAGATGGTGCGCTTTCGTGACATAACACGTGGCACACCACTTGAAAACGAACATACAGGAACATTTTGTGTGTGAAACCTTTCACACACAAGTGGCGTGGCACGTCCATTTGCCACGCTAAGAATGGACAACTGTTTTTTCAGCGTGTAACATGCCATCTGTCACTGTTGTCAGATAGAGCGTTTACATCCAAGGTTATTACTGGCCAAGTTAATATAAAAATGTTAAAATCATATAACATATAAAAAGGAAAACTTTTAGATATATGCCATACATAGGGTAGTTTTGAAGTATCGAAAAAGATTCCGCCAAACACATTTGACACAGCATTGCTCACCTAGTGAGCGAGGCTTCAGTTGAGAGGAAAACTACGCGGGATCTTGTTGGGAGAAATAATGTGATATGTGATTGCTCTCGCATACAACTATGCCTCTTCCAGACAATGAACTAATCAACAACTTGTATAAACTAAACACAAATGCTTGTATGATACATCAGCTCAGTACAATAAAAATACGGTCAATGGTAGAATTATCCAAATATTTTCCTCACGTATTTTCAGTATATTGGAACAAGATTACCTTCCGTAGACATGACCTTCCTCATAAAGTCTATATCTGCAGAGAATCTTGCCATGTCCGACCATATCGACCCCCCCCCCATCCCTTGCTTGTGTTATCGTGCGTGTGTGTGTGTGTGGGGGGGGGGGCTTGAGAGTCGGAGACTGTGGCCCAGTAGGGAATCAGCCCTACCTTAGACCAAAGCCTTCGCCACATCTTATTTTGCAAGGTCTTTTCTTTCCCCCTTTGCGTTTCCTTCTCTTTTTCGTCCTCTTCTTAAAGGTGTGGAGCCGTGCTGAAAGGATGAAAGACTGGCTTTGTGTCAGTCAGTCATGAACGGCCTTCATAATACATTTGCTCTTCCCTCTTAACCCTTTTCACTACCATACTAACCTTAGGCACTCTACACATTTTCTCCTAATTGTTAACTCATTTTAAACCTTTTCACCACAATAATTTATCATAAAGCTATATAACCTTTCCTTACCTGGGGCTTCGCCCCAAGCCTCGCTCTATCGCTAAATCTTGAACACACCGCATATGACCTCAGATGTTGACGAGGCAGAAAATTTTCAATAGACACTCCTCACCTTCCCATCTCTACTTACCCTATATCAATCAAATCCTTTTTCCATTCTACTTTTACTACTACAATATCCACAACTTCCCCTGTTCCTCTTCGCCTTACACAACGAACCAGACAAGCTAAACGTTCCACCCGATCTTCACCTACCACTTCCACACCAACTACTACATTTTCTTTTCCTCAAATGCTTATCTCCTCACCTCCTCATTAAAAAAATCCTTCTTTTCCCAAACCTCCTCCCCCAACTCCCCTCCAGAAACCCTTCCTAATCATGACTTAAGAAAATGCTCCACTCTCAGCCATCCTCTAACTTTCCAACATTCCCATCTCCTCCAGCCAAACCAAACCCCCATCCTTCCCCACTATCCCTTCCACTCCTTCCAGGGTACACATGTGAATCCCTTTCGTCCTGATGCCCTTTCCCGGATCCTACCTTCCCTAATGAACCCCCCGATCCCCTAACTCGATCCCCGGGTATTCCTCCTATTCAGACAGCCATCTCTTCCCTTATCACCAATGGACTGCTCCACAATGGCTCTTCTTCAGTGGAACATTCGCGGCTTTCATTCTCACAGACCTGATCAACATCTCATATCTTCCAACTTCTCATATATTATCTGTCTTCAAGAGACCTTCCTCACACATACTCTAGCACCGATTTCAAATAAGAGTTTTGAAGAATTAGAAACCCTATTTTTATGACGTCCAGTAGGGTGTAGAATGCGCCAGGGCACATAAAAGTACTTCCTGCAAAAGAAGAAAAAATATCCCTATATTCGTCACAAATAAACAAAGCTAACGGTGAATGCTAGAGGGAAAGGCTAGATCAGTAGCAACTCGAGGTCATGACGTCAGATTTTAATGACATCACAAAAGTTGCAATTCTGTTTTTGGAAAAAGCACATAGGGTTTATTTTGATGATGGCACCCACGAACAGGTCGGATAGCCCACTCTGCTGGCAAGAATTATGCCAAAAAGTGAAGACGATTTTATTGCGAAATTGATGAATCAGTTTTAAGAAATTATTAAAAATAAAAAATAACGCTACCATCGCGAAATTCGTGCAAGATTGGACGAGCGGTGAAAATGGAAAGTCTGCTGAAGTTAGGCTTTTACTATACGTTCACAGTTGCAGCGCTGCAGGTGCAAGTGTTCCTAGCTAGTTAGGTAGTAAGCTCTTTTGCCTTATGTAATGCATGTGACAGTGTTAGCCCTAAAGTATACGGTCACAGGTAAGCAAGACGTGAACTAACGCCTGAAAAGCCATTGAAACTTTAACACTGTTGGATATTGTACAAAATGTAAACATGAACATGTCTTATCTTTAAAAAAAAAAGGCCGGTCTAGTATCCTGCACATTAAATAAAATACCTTTCACTCATTCATCGAGTACATGGATGTAATATTAAAAGTAGGTATACTTAATTCCTAAAAAATAAATAAATAAATATATATATATAATAAAAAAAATACAGGCATATGGCTCAGAGGCGGGTCTTCCATGGTGGCACAGGGGGGCACCCGCCCCCCCTGCATTCTGATTGGCCACCCTGTGTGCTCCCCCACCCAAGAGTCATTGACCCTTTAAACATTAATATATATTTATATATGAATATATTAACATATAATAATATATAATACACGCACAAGATGAAAATATAAACAATGTGTAACTGTACAATATAAATATTGAAGTGGGCAGTCTTTTTTTTTGGGGGGGGGCGGCACCCCCAGATTTATTGTTGTTACCCCCTGTACCCTTATAAAGAAAATTCTCTGGACCCGCCCTGATATGGCTTGACTCCCACTGCGAGCAATTCCACTTGAGAATCATTCATGCATAAACATAATCGCCTACTTTTCACATCCACAGGACTATCTTGATTGTTCAATGAAAATATAAACATTAAAATAATTATTTTTCATCCTTTTTGTAAACTGAAAAGACCAAAATAATTAATAACCCCCATGTGTTTTTTTTTCCAAAAACTGAATCGCAACTTTTGTGGTCATGACCTCGAGTTGCTACTGATCTAGCCTTTCCCCTTCCCCAAGAGCTTACGCATCAAAAAACCACTCGGCGCGCCATCTACCCTCCAACTCGGTAAGTCAAACCCTGTAAAACATATTTAAATATCATATATATTTTCTTTTTACCGGGTGGGAGGGAACCTACACCCCCACTGCACGTCATAAAAAGAGGATTTTCAATTCTTCAAACCTTATTTTAAGATAAATGTGGGGGTGTAGAATACTCGCCTAAAAAGTAAATACAGAGGGGGTTAAAAAGAAAACTAATTATCTTTCTACCCAAGATAAAATGCAAGTAAAATTATTTATCTGAACATAGGTCCATGGAGATTCACACCCGAATATTTCTTGGTTGTTAAACACCTGTTCCTAACATAATAAAAGACAAGAAATGAGGATGCGCTGATGTAAGAATAAGTTCAGAGGACAGAATCCAAATTTCTTTGAAACTAAATGTGTTTACCTGAAAACCCAAACCAATTAAAGAATTTATAAAAAAAAAAAAAACTCATACCATAAAATATTACATCAAGGTAAAGAAATCATTGTCACATTAGGCCACATTAGGAATGGTAAATAAAATATACCTGTTAACAATTCAGCTAGTAGAAACCTACTGGCCTTGATCTTTAACTTTAGTTAAGTTACAGGTTCTCAAAAAAGCTATAGAAGATGCACAGCTTCTAACCTGATGTGCGTTGGGATTAGATCCTAGGACAGCTTCTTTAATCACAAATGATTTTCGACAGACCCCAAGCATTGGATATTTTATTATTGTGCGGATTAATCCAAAGTTTATCAGGTATACAACTAACAGAGTCCAGGTATTTCTTGAGGTTAGAAACAGGACAGAGTGATGTGAACCATCCCTTAACCAAGCTGGCACCCTCACAGGACCTAACCTGTGTGAAGGTTAGCCAGAAACGAAGGGGAAGGGATTAAGGAAACGGTTTCAAATACTGACAAGATCTAGCCAAAGCTGTCAATCGAAATATTCTGTCCCGATGCTAAGGTTAATAAAAAGATAGCCTTTACAAACACCAGCATATATTACCGAGAGCGACGCGCGGAGATGAGGGAAATAGACAATCCCATTTTATAGAGCACAGGGCATATACTAAGAAACAAAATAGTTTGAGCTGCAGCGGCGTCATGTTTCCCGGCAAATGATGAATATATCCAATGCATATTAACGCTCAGAGAATACGTACAGTCTGGGACTAAAGTCCTCGGAAAGGTGTGCGTGTTTTGCTTATTGCCCAGAGATGGCAAAGCGCTAGATGAGCTAGATAGTTTATTGACGCCCTCCTATTTTTCCTCGATCTCGCTGATTCAAACACATGTTTGAAGTGATGTAATGAATCCCTACAATCCAACTCTGGCCTCCCTCCCTCCTCCATCCAGGAATCCGCCCTTTTACTACACAGCGATTGCAGCGCCATCTATGGGCAACAAACAAAACAAGCAAAACCTTTCCGAGGACTTTGGGGGATTGTTTTTTTCGATGTTTCTTGCCGATTTTGAATTATTGTAAAAAAAAAAAAAAAATGAAAATGCTGTGAGGGGTGGAAATCCTTGTCTTCAAAAACGATAAAATATTCAATTTTATTTTATTTTTGGACAGACCTACCCTATAGCTTCAAGTCGTTCATTTCCCTTTTTTCGATTTAATTTGTGTGTGTGTGTGTGTGTGTGTGTGTGTGTGTGTGAATTTTTGAAGTAGGCCACTTCACGAAAATAAAAAAGGTGAAAACTTGCTTACATTTGTCTACTTTGGAAGAAGCACAGGCAAAAATTGGAAAATGTAAAAAAAAAAACAAGTTGTAGATATTTTAATTTTTTACAAAATGAGCCATAATACGTTAATTTTGGGCGAAAAATGCGCATGTGAGGATTTCCACGATACCTAAAGGTGGTATACCGAGATATCGGCATTTTTCGTTTTCTTCATCTTTCTATATCTTGGTATCAACAAAACAAAGCATAAGATTAGGCTTCCTACACCATAATCCTCTATCATCTACCTGCATTCCGAAGTCGTCCGGACATTGCCAGCACGTAACGGTTTCTCAAAATCTTACGTATAGTGTAGAGTGGTGGCAGTGATCTGAGGGGGGGGGTCTATAGGCCTACATCGACCATTTTGATAAATCCCCCCCCCATAAAAATAAACACAGCCATTCTGATTTCAAGTCTGAATAGGGTAATTTTCTATATTATCTTCGCCTCTCCGATATCGACGATTTTGGTATCGTTGGATTCCTCTCACTGTCCACATTGCAAATATATAGTTTTTTTTTTTATTGTGCGGAAACCCCCCGTTAGCGACAAACTTGGCCCCGATAGCAGGGGAGGGCATGAAAGGTTCCAGGGAAAATGCGGGGTTAAATAACACTAATAATATAACCCACAGTGAAAATAACCATGGTTATTCACATGACTTTCCATTGCAGGGGGCTGCCGCCCCCCAACCCCCGCCGAGGAAACAAAACCTCCACCACGTATTCCCGGCAGGCTAGAGCGTTACACAGTTATCGGTGATCTCGGAGCGGCGGACGTATTGCATTTACCTCGTAACATCCCCACTGAATCAGCATACTAACGTTGACATAGTCAACATTGTATACAGATACGATTGTAGTATAATCAGGATGAACAAGGTATACCATGAACAGAAGAGCGGCGGTGACCCGCCCTCGTCGGGTCGGCGGGTTTTGCGCCTTTTTCGATGCATCTAGTTCGTGTGCGCTCTATAATGCCGTGAATAAGTGGGGGATATTTTCTGTCCTCGGCGGGGGTTGGGGAGCGGCAGCCCCCCTTCAGGGGGTTCAAGGGGGTCGCGGGGCAAAGCCCCCTGCAATGTAAAGTCATGTGAATAACCATGGTTATTTTCACTGCGGGTTATATTATTAGGGTAATTTTCTATATTACGTCCGCCGTTCCGACATCGTCGCCTTGATATTCGGGCCAAGTTTGCGACTAACGGGGGGTTTCCGCGCAATAAAAATTACATATTTGGATTGTACAGAGTGAGAGGAATCCAACGATACCAAAATCGTCGATATCGGAGAGGCGAAGGTAATATAGAAAATTACCCTGAATAGAACTATCCTTCTACTATTATATGCAGAAGACATTTTTGAGAAATCGACCTTACTTTTTTTTGGTGAATATTTTCCGAAGGCGACTGTAAAACACCCTAATAGGAGATTTTGAAAATATGTCACTTTTAAAGGACATGAGAATATTGCAAATCCTTATTGCAGCATGTAGTAGATCTACTATTCAGCTACAAAGTGAGCCATAATACGTTAAAATCGGACTGAAAATACGTGTGCTATGCATAAAAATGTAAAGGTCCTAATAATCGCGATCTTTTTCCTTTTCTTTATTCATACATTTTACATGACAACTCATGTACAAAATGCTTGTTATAGATATAATTATCTATTATTTACCTATTATTGTTACTCTAATGGGGTTTTACAACGTATAATATTGGTCGAAGAATGACCGTTCTCCAGTCGGGCGGGAATCATATTGTCCTTTTCTCGGCGCGGCCGGAGCGTCAAAGAGCGATGACTCAGGTCTCATTTGGCATACCTACACCATGGGGGGAAGGTTTGCATTTTTCGAAATGTTTTGCTCATAGATCAAACTATGTATGATGAAAACATAAAGAAAAGAAAATACACTATATGAGCGGCATATCATGTTTATTTGTATGAAAAATTTCATTATCGTTTTTTGGACGCTTGCCAGATTTTTGAAATTCCTAAAAAAAAGGTTGGTCTCATCTTATGTGAAATTTAATAAGCTTTCAGAAAATAATCTCTTTTTATTTTCTTTAATCATTGCGTCACAATTGTCGATTTTCTAAGGTAATGTGAAAAAATAATATTTCAGTCGACATCGAAAATGGCTGCTACCACCTAAAAAATAACGGTCAGGTCTTGAAATTTTCAGGGGAAAACCGGGGGCCTAGGAACTCCCTGCAAATGCATTAATTTCGGCAAGATGGGCGAAAATCGCCGAAAAAAGATCAGACGATCCCCTTTAGTCCCAGACTGTATGTACATAACACCCTCACACAGTTCTTAATGTCCGTTTTCTATAAGTTCGGGGTACAGGGGGCTTGCTCCCACGTCTAGGGAATAAACAGAAGATAGGAAAGGTTAGGTTGGGTGTTTGGGTTCGCATGATACCCTGGTTTTGGGATGGAGCGTCGGTCTCGATAACAAGTAATAAGTTATCTTGTACGGATAAGTTAAAACTAAATCTTGGTTGTTCAAAAAGTGATAGAGCATCTTTAAAGGGACCGTCCCCAAAAACATTGGGGTCTGGGGTATTTGGGTTTGTCGAAAATGAGTTAAACGGCGTCGACAATGTTTACACCTTTATCCCCTACAGGAGCGAAAATGGAACACTATTTTGACACGGGAGGATGAAAGTACCTTATGATAACAAATTCCTACCAATGTGAGGGATGAAAAAAAAGAAAAGAAAAATCAACAAACAATTTTTGACTCGATTTTGACGTAAAAATCATATATATAATTTTAGGGTTCGACAATAATGCATGGGCAGTGATGAGTATCTCGAAAAATAAACGAACACGAGTCATTTGTTTTAGGATCTTCAGTCGACTTCAAGCCAGGCGAGACTTATTTTCATGCTGTCAAAACCCGGTTAGACATTACGCATAGCAAAGATTTACGATATTTGTGTTAATTGGAGCCCAAACAACCGAGAAAAAGCATAATAATAATAATGTAGCTACTTTACACAAAATATAAACTACTAAAGTATACAAGGCAAAAAATCCCACATAACATGTCAAAAACCTCTATAAACTCGTGTTATATTGGCCTATAATTAAACAGTTTGTATTATTACATTAAGAAAAGAAATGTCCATGGAAAACAGACAGTGTAAGTTTATATTTCAAAATATCAACGTTTTCTAAACGGTAATTTCTAACGAATAAAATAGTGATTCTACAGGCATCTTTTCCGATGGCAATTAGGGTGTCGCAAGACGCGACGCGACACCATAAGCTGTCTCTTGATCGGAGGCGAGGCCAAGGTCTATATAAGTACTTATATAGACCTTGGGCGAGACAGGCCTTTAAGCTCAGCCCATTTCTGTGACGTAATGGGAATGATCGCGGTTGACGGTTTGCTATTTTACTGTACTAGTCATTTTCTGACAGGTACACAGTATTTTGGAATATGATATCTAAGATGGCTTTTGATATCTTATGGTGGTATTGCGGTGTTATAGATATCCAATATAAGTACGAATATGCATGAAATATCCGAAGTAGGAGGAATGCATCTGGAAACTCGACTAAAGTCGCGCAAGAGGTGTCGCGTTTCCCGTAACCGCTGGAAAAAGATGCCTATAGTCTCTTTTTTACCCCCCCCCCCATTCATCTCCCACAATAAACCTTTCACCTCCATACACAGTCTCCCTCGCCTACAACTGCTTCCCCCAACACCCGCGCTGCTACTAACCACAGCCTCTGTGAACAGGAGCCTCTCTTAGCCTTACGGAGTTCGATAAAAGTTTTCGGAGCCGAGAAGGAGGAGGAGGAGAGGAGAAAGTCGCCAAGAGCCCGAGAAGTAGGAGGAGAAGTCGCCCAAGAGCCCGAGAAGGAGGAGGAGGAGGAGGAAAAGTCGCCCAAGAGCCCGAGAAGGAGGAGGAGGAGGAGAAGTCGCCCAAGAGCCCGAGAAAGAGGAGGAGAAAGTCGCCCAAGAGCCCGAGAAAGAGGAGGAGGAGAAAGTCGCCCAAGAGCCCGAGAAGGAGGAGAACGTCGCCCAAGAGCCCGAGAAGGACACCGAGGAGGAAGTCGTCGAAAGTCCTTATCATCGATGCCATAAGGACCTTCTCGTCAACCTCCATCGGGACCAGGAGTAAGCTCTCCAACTCGCTGCCGATGAACTCAAGGCAGCGCTAGAGACACTCCTGCGGGACTAAGGGACGAAAGGCCTTCGCTGTTCGGCCTCAAACTGGCCATGCCTGAGGACTTCCTTCGTCCTGAAGCTCTTGAGGCATCTCTCTCTGACAAGCTACTGGACATGTAGCTGGGGCCTGAGATGGCCCAAGAGCCGGAGAAGGAAGACCACCGACTGATGACGGTGAAGGCCAGTCACAGTTGCGAGGGAAATGAGGCAACTGCCTCACTCCTGACGCAGCTTGATGACACGAATTTAGTCATCAATAGTATATGATATAATAATAACAATATATATATGTATATATATATATATATATATAATATATATAACATGTGTGTGTGTGTGTGTGTATGTGTGTGTATGTATATATATATATATATATATATATATATATATATATTATATATATTATACACACACACACACACACACACACACACACACCACACATATATATATATATATATATATATATATATTATAATATATATATATTATATATATATTAATATATATATATTATATATATATATATATATATATATATATATTATAATATATATATATATAATATATATATATTATATATTAAACACACACACACGCACACACACACACACACACACACACACACACACACACACACACACATATATATATATATATATATAATATATATATATATATATATAATATATATATATATATATATATATATATATATATATAGGTAACACACCATGTATGTCTCACACACACACACACAAACACACTGTCCGGAATTGGTCGCGCACCTACAATTATAGAACAAATGTCCAAGCAGGAGTCTTCGCTGCTTGGGGGTTGTAGTCCCTTGTTTGAGGAGACCTGATTTCAGATTAGTAAATTGCATTCCGCTCAGAGGATGTGTTTCCGGCAGCGATGTTCTGCCTTTTCGCCAGTCAGTTAATTTCTCACAATTAGCTACATATGATGTTATTTTTCCTGACTCTAATAATGTCCTAGAATTTCTACAGACTTACAAGAAGGAATTTTATGAGTTCATTATGGTGTTTAAATCTGAAAAGGCCTTAGTAATTTCTTTGATATTCAGATTGTGTAAAGAATCAACTTTCTGCTTTCGTGAAGTTAGTAGGTTGAAAAGCTACTTGACCTTCTGACAATGAAAAACATTTAGCTAACATTTACCGTGTTAATAACTTCGCCATTCTTCCTATTAACTTTGGTAAATGGAATTTACTCTGAACCTATTTCTTGTACTTCCCAAAAGTCTGGAATCTCAGACCAGTCGTAAGGATTATTCAAAATAATGTTAGCATCAGAACTGTTGCTTGAGTTACTGCATAATCAAATTCTTTTAATTTGACTAAGAGTTGATTCTTTAATAATAGGGCCTTTATATTGGAACCACTTGCTCTATAATCAATTTCACTCCCAGAGGTAGATACAGACTTAGGGCAATAAGGCCTGGGAGAATTACCTCTAAGTGGACACTGAACAGTATCATCAATAACCTTCTGGAGGATAAGGGTTATTTTTTTCATCTGTCCTAATATCTTCTGAATCATTTGGCTCAGGAGGAAGCAAAGGGAGCAATGAGAGTGGACCATACAAGGTCCACAGGATGATAGACTGAATCAATTTATGCATTTTTCTTTAAACTCAATACTTATTAGATTTAAAAGCTGGAGATTCCCCTTCCAACTGCATGAATTGTAGGCAGTAGCTAGTCCTACAAGTATCACAGTGGAGAGGTGTGAAAACTCCTTTTCTCTGTGGTATTGATTTATCAAATTGAACACATGGTACATGATTCACACACATCTCGTGGGATTTTAACCTTCCCGAAAGGCATTCTTCACTCTTGCACTTCATACTGTAGCCAGAGGCGGGCTTCCATGGTGGCACAGGGTGGAACCCGCCCCCCCTTGCAATCTGATTGGTCCCCCCATGCCCCCCGCCCCAATAGTCATTGACTAACTGTACAGTAAACATCTTAGTACAGTGTGTGATAGCCTACCACTTGGTAAAAGTACACCCAGCAGATTTAATGTGGCCAAGAAAAGCAGGATGAAAACATAAACAATGTGTAATTGTACAATATAAATATTGAAGTAAGCAGCCCAGATTAATTATTGTTAACTACCCCTGTGCCCCCACCAGAAATTTCTCTGGACCACCCCTGATTGTAGCCTTTAGGAAATAAAAAGACTTTAGCAGTCTTTGGGTAATTGTTACCAGTATAACTTTTGTTCTTGAACAGCGATAGCCGCGGAAGCTCTGGCATCTTCACCAGAGATTTTCTTTGGTCAAATCCTTATTCCTACGGTTACTAAGACCGAGATGGATAATTTTTGACTCAAGAATTATCGCGACCTCGGGAAGTATTAATGGTTTATGGTATATAGACCGATTCAGTAACGCCTAGCAACTGCCCCTAGCAACGAGCACTTGGTGAAAACAAACCCTCGTTCGTTCGAAGACTCATTGGACTTTGCTTACAAAGTCGCTGAATTTTTCTGAGTTTAGTTTCTTTTCTTGAAAATACGTGGAGCTGTGTTGCCGTTGGTTGCTCGAACCACAACAAGATGGGGAAAACCTTTCATATGTTCCCAGACACGAAAAGAAACCTGAAAAATAGAAGCGATGGGCACAGGCCATGAGACGCGTGAACGATAAAGGGAGTGCTTGGGCGCCTGGTGGAAAATGTTTACATGTGCACAAAACATCTTATTGATCTATATCAATATTTAACACCTTTTCAAATACCAGACAGATAATCACTTTCAGACTCTATATATCTCCGCAACCAAGGCCAAAAAGGTCAACATTGTAGATGGTATGTGTTGGTGCAGTCATATACTCTAAAAAAAAAAAGCACACGCAATTTGACATTTTCAAAGTTTCTAATAAATTGATTTGTCATTTAAATTTACAGGCAAACCACCCCGGATCCAACTCACCCACACTTTATCCTAAGTGTCTTCAAGCACTGTCCATTAGATGAAAACAAAGCAGGCATACAGTTGCCTGTTGCCTTTGTGTCTGAAATGTCATATGGTCCAGCAGCTGATACAAGTGAAGAGGGCCTATCTCTTGAGGTCAAATTATTGAGGAGAGAAAATGCGTTGTGCGCTCGTAGGCCTATAGGCGACTTTATTGTCTCCTTTGTATAAACACCTAGTAAATGGGGAGATATGTGATGTTAGGAAGTGGCACTGATTTCACAGAGAAATACCCTATATAGCTAAAAGTCGTAGGTCACTGCAGCAAATTATGTTATAAGATTATTATTATAACATGGTGTGTTCAAGGATCGTCGATCCAAATATCGGCAGGCACACAGTATGGACACGCTTTTAGCTGCACAGGTTTTAGTTTTTTCATATCGCTTTTTCGCTTCGGTTTTTGACGAATCAAAGAATTCATACAATATTTTCGCTCGCGCTGATAGCAATGTATCTGCGAGCGACGGGCTTGTTTTCACCAAGTGGGCTGATGACTCCGACTGGTAACGTCACACCGAATCGGTGTATATGGTTCTTTCGGCAGTATGGATGTTCATTGCAAGTACCACGACAAATGAAATTAGGAACATGGGTAATTTTCTATATTACCTTCGCCACACCGATATCGACGATTTTGGTATCGTTGGATTCCTCTCACTCTGTACAATCCAAATATGTAGGTTTTATTGCGCGGAAACCCCCCATTGCAGGCAACCTTGGGCATATATCGGGGGCGACGATGTCGGCGCAGCGGACGTAATATAGTAATTTTGACGATTTTGGTACGTTGGATTCCTCTCACTCTGTACAATCCAAATATGTAGGTTTTATTGCGCGAAACCTTGTTAGCGGCAAACTTGGGCACTATATCGGGGGCGACGAGGTAAATACGTCCACCGCTCGCGATCGACGAGAATTTTGTAACGCTCTAGCCTGCCGGGAATACGTGGTGGAGGTTTGTTTCCTCGGCGGGGTTGGGAGACGGCAGCCCTCCCAGGGGGGTCGCAGGGGGCACAGCCCCCTGCAATGGAAAGTTATATGAATAACCATGGTTATTTTCACTATGGTTATATTATTAGTGTTATATAACCTCAATTTTCTCTAGAACCTTCCATTGCCCTCCCTTGCAATCGGGGCCAGTTTGCCGCGCCAATAAAGCCTACGTATTGGAATGTGGACAGTGAGAGGAATCCAACGATACAAATCGTCGATATCGGTGTGGCGAAGGTAATATAGAAAATTACCCTCTTACCTTTTATGGACAGTGACGAACATTACTTATTGCCAAACCGGTTCTCGAAAACTTCCATCTCTAGCTGGATAATTCTTTAAAATGTGAAATTATCAGTTAAAAGGCTCATAGTTCGTGTTTATCTAAAAAAACTGAGTTTTCAGAAAACACGAATTATAGGTGCGTTTTACACTGGACCAAATTCAAACCTTTGTGTTGATACCGGGCTGGCAAAAATTATTCCGACTTACCGATTTGAAGGGTTAGATGGCGCGCTGAGCGGTTTGCGGATGCGTTAGCTCTAATATTTTGTGACGAATGTAGGTGTGCCCTATATTTAGGATATTAATTTCTTTTGCAGGAAGTACTTTTTTATTTGCCTACTCGAATGGCATGAAACATTCTACATCACCACTGCATAAGTCATAGAATTATTTTTGTATTCCCCATTTCTCTTCCCTATACTTGTCGACCAAATAATACATTACACTATATCTCTCTTTCCCCTTCTTTCCCATTGACTTTCATGCTTTTGAAACTACTCTCTCAACTTCAACCACAATTCCTAGTAGTCGGTGATATTACTGTCGCTATACTCTTTGGGTGACCAACATTACTTCCCTAGGTCACTTCTTAGAACACTCAGATACTAACTGTATCCTCCTCCTAAATTCAAACCGTCCTACACACTTTGACATGTGCCCCAATCCTTTTCATGCACTGCTTTCTCTTTGCTCTCCTTCCTTTTGCTTAGAAATCTATTGGTCAGTTCTTAACTACCTTCTCCTTTTTCCTACTTCCTATGTTCCACTACCAAAGCTGATGCTTTGGTAGAGCTGACTGATTTTCCTCTATCATCCTTCTCTTCCTCTTCAAACATGCTTCTAAACTTGACATCCAAATCCTAAATGAACCATATGTCCCCGAATTACCTTATACGCCTTTTTTCTGGCGCCAGGAGGTGTAGTACTACAGTTTCCTATCACTCCGCCCTATTTATGAGGGCGGTCATATATAAGCAACTGCACCTGGCTGATGAGCGCGCGGCAAATCATTAAAATAACTAAAAACAAAAAAAATAAAAATCCACTAAAAATAATTTCTCTTAATTCTCTGTTTAAGTTACTATTATTTATAAAACCATAAAAATAAATAAAATAATAAATCATAAAATCAACTAATATCCTTTGTTATCTTTAGCCTCTCTAGTTTGACAAAACATTAAAATCCATAAAATTATATAAAACTAAAAACTCAAAAAAAGGAGTTCTTACGTTAAGTTTTTACTTCAAGTTCATTTAACAGTTATTAATGTAATTAATGTCAGCATTGCAACCTATTAATCTTATTAATCAACCAATCAATTATCCTTCTACTTATTTCCATTTCTATCTACTCCCTCATCCCTCTCCTCTTATTACTCCTCACTTTCCTTCGTATATTATATATATATATTATATATATTATATTATATATATATATATATATATATATTATAATATATTATATATATGAGCACGCAGAGCACCTCTGCCCGTTTTAAAACTGGAAGAAAATGGGAAGTTCAAAGTTGATGCTGCACTGTATGGTGCAATATTAGTAACTTTGATGATGTTAATGAGGATATTATTGCACTAAGTACTAGTTTAAAGTATTTACGCGCGCGCTCGTGTATGTGTGCATATTATATATTATATTATACATACAGAAATGTGTACATACATACATACCTATATATACAGTATACACACACACATACACATATATATTAAACACATATGTAACACACATGCATATATATATATATATATATATATATATATATATATATATATATATATATCTATATATATTATATATATATATATACACATACATATATATATAATATACATATATATGCAGAAATATATTTAAAATATACACTACTACCATATATAACAATATAGAGTTTAAGGTTTATATGCTTTCGTATTAATAGGGCTACGGCTAAGAAGAGCGAGGTTCAGGTTTATCTTTCGTATGTGTACATTTTTATGCGATATGTCATGTAAGGCTTGTTACTGTTTTCTTATATCATTTATGCTTTAATCTTGGGCAATATTCAGGCCTCCAAAAGTGTTCCATGACGAATAATAATACGGGGAAGTATCTCATGTTTACAGAATTATTATGAAATTTATATTAGGTTTTACATAATCATTTTACTTATTATGTATGTATAATTGAATATGCTCGTAAACTTATATATCCTTTTGAATGTAGTTGATATCAATCAATAAATAGTGTCATTTTCAAAATATTTAAAGAAGTGTGACCTTCGAAACCATTGTCGATGGACGAATGAAGAAGTATGATGGGAGGCGCTTAGGGCCCGCGCATTTTCAACTGATTTCGATAGTTTTCCGTCGTTTGATTTGTAATTTGAAGATGTTGATAACTAACAACTTGTATTTATTGTTATTTCCTAATGTTACATCAGTAAACCAGTGATTTGTTAATTGATACAATTCAAAAACAAAATCAGATTCGTCAACTCGAGTACAATTCCTAGGAATGGGGGTGGAGCCGCACCTGTGGCAACAGCGTAGAAGCATCGCACGTTGCTGTCGCGATCGGCCCGGAAAGTGTCGCAAATAAAAAAAACGACACTTTCTAGTGTAGTTAGACAGTTTTCTTGGCATGGAAAAAAAGCCTTAAGTTACGACACCTTCCATCAATATGGAGATTAATTGATCGATCCTTCCTCTTATCAATATTCAATAACGGACCGGACACTTCCTTTACCACTGGCGTGAAGCCGTTCCCTTCCTAAAACCTAACATAGCGCTTACAAGCTACTTATGCAAGCTACTGGAAAAAGTGGTACCTTCTGCAAATGTGGTATCTAGAATTTCACAACCTTATCTCATCAAATCAGTTTGGTATCGTCGCGGCCGCTGCATAGCTGATCCTCTTGCCTATTTCAAGACTCTAAACACATCGGCATTAACTGTCTTCGCTATAGAAAAGGCATATGATACCACATGGCGGCACCATATCCTTCACCAACTATCCTCCCATGGCATAGGCGAAAACAAGAGTGTTTTCATAAAGTGCTTTCTGATTACATCCGTGTCAGATTTGCCTCTTCTATTCCATTTCCCCCTCAATTTGAAGGTGTCTTACTAGGCAATGTGCTCAGCACCATATTATTCCTTTGCTGTAAACGGATTAATTTCAGCTCTACCATCAGGAATCCGGTCATCAGTTCTTCAGGCAAGTTCCTTGTCCTGGCGAGCTCATATCCTTTCTGTTGAAGAAAGAGACCGACTCTTACAGACTCACTCACATATATCCTGGGGTTCAGACCGCAAACAGTCCTCCATCTCCATATTGCCCTAATGTTCTCCACCCGTGATTATGGCTGTCATATATATTCTGCCTCTGCTTCCCTTTCCACATACCTTGATCAAGTCCACCATTGCGGTCTTCGTTTAATCATAGGCGCTTTTCGATCCTCTCTAATGGAGAGCCTATATACTGAATCAGACTTACCATCCCTATCTCGTCGTGCAATTTCGTTCCAAAGAAGCTATGCTCGCTTTCACAAATTTTCTCTCTCTAATCTAACCGTTCCTTAATCCCTTCATACCTTCTCCACATTTACCTACCCTTTTCCCTGTTCGTATGATCGGTCTACTTTCCCATTCACCCATTCCCGATCTATCTATTCCTTTTTCTGCTCAGTCTTTCCCTCCCTGGCCATTACTGTAAGGTGGCATCTGTCCTCCCAAGGCGGGTTTCCTCCTCGCCACTCGTTCCCCGTATTTCGGTCGCGCCCTGACTTCGCTCGTTCGCCCGTTTTTTTTTTTTTTTTCGGGGGGGGGGGAGGTCTAGTCTTTTTATTTGGTTTTTCATTTCGTTCTATTGTTGTTGTTTTTTAGTTTTAGTTGAGTTTCCCCTTTGAATAGCCGTTTCTTTTTTCGATTTTGTACAGTCATTTTATTTGCTTTGTTTTTACTTGAAAGTCTGCTTACTTTATTTTCTATTTAGCTTAATTTATTAAATATTATATTTCATTTATTATCTCTTATCTTTCGAGCATTTTACACTGGTCATCTTGAATTTTAATCTTTACTTTTTCATTTTTAATTTTATTTCATCTTCAGACTATTTTTATATTTTTTCTTCTGGTCATTTAAAAACACTTTTTAAGCTGGAAGATGCTATCTGAACTTCTATAAATACGAAAGAGGTATAGTTGGTGACGTAGTTCATGACGTCACGAACATAATAAATATCTCCATAAACGGCGCAAAGCAATACTCAGTCTAGACTAGAGTCTCTATCTGTGTATCACGATCCCTTGTGTGAAGCTGGAACGTTAGAGGCGGCCACGTCCCCAGAAACAGGATTTAAATTTGGTGTACTGACGTGATCCTTTTTGTTTTAGTGATTGTTTAACATACCTAAACTGAATTTTGTAATCTTCGTCTTAAATGTTTCATTAACCTAAATAATTAATTAAGTGGTTATTGACAACTTTGACTTTACATTCTATCATAGAGGCCAGAGTAACACTTCTTAAATGCGTCTTAAAAACTCATATGTGCTAAATAAGATAGATACATAAAACATTAGCTAAATTCACACTCCTTGCGAGTCTTAATTCGTATCAAGACTCGCAAGGAGTGTTAATTTAGTTAAAGTTCTACGTATCTATCATATTAAACACATATGAGTTTTTAAGGAGCATTTAAGAAGTGTTACTTTGACCTCCATGATAATTATCAATAAAAAAACTAAAGGAGCTCTAGTTAATATGAATAAGAAAGCCATAGGCTGAAAGTCAAGGAATTAATGCTCCACGCTACCAGTATACGACATCAAGCCACTGTTAAACACAACTAATACATAGAGACTATTAGACACACATCAAAGAATACCTCACAATACCTTCCTCCTGTAATTGCTCTTCTATTTTCCCAGATCACCCCACCCTCACAATTTTTTTTCGCATATATCTACATGACTCCTTCAGTACCAAAATCTATACAACCGGCTCTAATTGGACCTCGAGTACTGGTTTCGCCGTAATCTTTCCCTCTCACTCATACAGCTTTCCCTTTCCTGCTGAATCGAGCTTCCTTACAACAGGGCTATATGTTATCTCTTTACAACGCTGTATGTGCATCTCAGATCATGTTGGGTATTTTGAGCAACTGTATCAGCTAGACCTTCCAGCAGTTATTCTGGACGCAAGCGATGTCGCAATCCCTGTGCCGGACCCACCGATCAGTGAGGATCCTCCTACCCTGACTGAGGTTAGGGAGACGATCTCAGCTGAAGGGTGGGAAAGCTGCAGGCATATGCGATATCCCTGCAGAACTGCTGGGGGTGAACCTATGACATGAGACTTGTATACTGTCCTGGCTGCCATCTGACAATCCAATTCCTTTCCCCCTGACCTGTTGAGAGGCGTGGTCTCTTTGGAAGGGGAAAGGGTCATTGCTCACTATACCAAGCAAGGTTTTTGTCCACATTCTTCTGAAACGGATCCGCAACCACCTACTGAGACACCAAAGACTTTAGCTGTTTGAATTCACTCCTGGCAAGTCCATAATAGACAGTATCCTAATGTTTCGAGTCATTATGGAACGCCGTAGTGAGTTCGGACGTGGACTGCTTGCAGCCTGCAACGACCTCAAGAAGACGTTTGACTCAGTGCAACACTAATCGCTATGGGAGATCTTGAGACAGGAATTCCGGCACGGATAATTGGAAAAATAGCAAGCCTATATACACGTACTGAAAGTGCTGTAACGTGTGGTGGCAGACTGTTGAGCTTCTTTCCTGTTAACTCAGGAGTGAGACTGGATAATAGGCAGAGCTACTATCCAAAGTCACTGTGGAGCAACACTAGGCAATACCAAGGTCACGGATCACGATTTTGCCGACAATGTTGCAATCTATCTTATCTGTCTCTTGATTCTCTAGTGGCGGCTCTTGATACATTCAGCAATGAGGCGAAGCCCCTGGGCTTAGAGGTCTCCTGGATACAATATTCCTTGCATACATGACTTCATAGTGATACAAGAATTGAGAAATTAGTCAACTGGTTCCTAATACTTCACTTAGGCTTTCTGATTCATGTGTTGGGAACCAATTAGTTTAGACATACTGAAAACAATACTTTCTTATAGGTCACTCTGTAATATTTTTTTCATTTGTTTGGAATCTCAATATGATGTTTATGGTATTGGTAAGCATTACAAATTTTAAAAATTTCAAGTAAAGAATCCCCGTAACATTGTATAATTTATGTTGTATACGATTCTTGAGTATAACAAAATCATTTCATGTCCTGTTTTTTGCTTTAGTTGAGCAGCATTAGTAATTGAATATTTTTTTTGTAAATGACAATTTCATTGATGTATATAAACTGTGATTTATCTTAAATACCCTGTTACAATATGGTATGAGATGTATCATGCACTGAGGCACCTATTCTAAATACTGTATTTATTATCTCTGTGTTGGTTTCTATTTGAATAGAATACATTATCAAAATTACTGAGAAATATCCTGATGTGGAAATAATGAATGTATATTCCATGATTCTTTGGCTTTATCTATAGTTATATCCAGGTAGATTAAGGGATGATAACCAGTTCAAAGTTGGAGCAAGATTCAATGCTAAGTTTGTTGTTCCCTAGAATATTTTCTACAACTGATTTACAGTATCCATTAAGTTAATTTCATATTTCACTTGTCGTCTCCAGCAGTTTATCTCATAAAGTGGAGAATCAAATCAATGTTGCAAATGTATTCAATACTGATGTCTATTAATCTATCAAGAGTATATAAACACTAAATCACTTTTATACTGATACAGTTGGCAAAATATTAGTGTACTCTGTAACGAGATACAAAGAGTGGTCACTCAATCAATGAGATTAATGAAGATCCAATTACATTCATTAAGGGGAAAGGAAGAAAAGATGTGGACTCTTGAAAACCTGTATTTTTAAAGTTAACAAACGCAACAAGTAATGTTCTTTCCTATTAACAATAGAAGCCATTTGTTTATATCCACGAAAAATCTAAAGTACTACGCGCGTTCGAGTGCATGGTTGGTGACAGAGCATCATCACAACGGAAGCCAGACTCATATCCTTTGCTTCTCAGGAGTCATGTTGGGCCTCGCAGCTCCACACTGCACAAACCATCCATGGACCCACACACACACACATCAGATAATGGACAAGAGAAGAAGTACAAGGCCTTTTTCTTATCAAACTTCCAGTGATCTTAGACTTCCTCAGTCCTAGAATTAGTTGACAAACATAAGGTTAAGGAGTGTCGTGGCTGACATGTCAAGAGACGAGCATCACAAAATGACTGAAGATTTACTGAAGATTTACAGAAGGTTTATCTTGGTTATCTCTACCATTTTACATTAACATTTATTGGATTTACAACATTTCAGTATTTAGAAAATCCTTCACTTTCTCTACGGAAAAGAATGAAATAACTGTTCGCTATTGACTACAATTTGTTATGTGTAATGGTTTGGTGAACAGCCCAGAGAACTGACTTAAAACTAATGCATATTTGCCACACCTAAGAACAGGATGGTAGAGGGCAGACCACGCAAACAGACATCGAGTCAACCTGGAGTGGTGAAATGTGATAGTTAGGGGTGGGGGCAGGGTGGGGGCGGGGGATTCCGGGAATGGTGATGGAGAATGGAGAGGGGAGGAAAGACAGGGGGGAGGGGGAGATTTGGGGATTTCTTTCTTTTTTTCTGGGGAGGGCGCGGGGAGGTAAGAGCAGGTGGTGGGGTCGGGGATGTTGACTGGCAAGTTTAAATGCCATATTTCCATGGGTAAAGTCAAGCTCCCCTACGGGTTTCCACATTTTTTAACAAGAGCACTGAAGCTAGATCCAAGGAAATATCCTAGGTCAGTACTTAGTGCTTGCAGGGGCATGAAAAAGTCCTAGGGCTTACTCCCAGGGTGGCCGTACACAATTGCAGGCCTCTGGAGTGCTCCTCACATGGGCACAACAAATAAAATTGGTTCCATTGGCTAGCCAACATTATAACAGGTGATAAGGTCGTGAACAACCGTGCACCAGTTCATTTGTAATATTGTTAATTACATAACATGACAATTACCTTCAGTGATTGAATTATTGACAAGCATCATCACTATTATATATACTTCAAAACAACTATTGCTCCATAAAAACGACCCCCATGATGTTAGGATTATTAGTATTAAATGCAAAGATGTCTGATTAAACCTAGACATCAGTAGTGGTTGTGTTGTGAAGCCGGGCTCATAACAAGGCTGGCTCCACCACACAACTTGTAGCAATGCAACGATCATACCACTTAAGCTAAGAGGTACCACCAGTCATACAACCTAGGTCTCATCTTCCATACACAGCAAATGGACAAAACAATACTGCCAAACATAAACAAAACAGAGATGTATAGACTCTAGTATCAGGAACAGCCAACATGGTTTTAGAAAACAAGAACCAAGAACATTCATGAATATACAAGTTTCCACAACTTCTTTAGAGAGTTTTAAAACGTCCTTTGACTACAGGTATAATGGTAATTTGTCCTTAGTATTGTTCAACAGATCTAACCCTCTGGCAAAAACCCTTTACCATATCTATAATTGGTAGACTATGCAATAACAACCCTTACTATACACAAGACTATTAACAGTAGGACATGATGAAACAACGGGCGCGGCGGCACACTGTTAAAGTGAGTCCTTGGCTTACACCAGTGAGTGTGGGTGTGCACCAGAGGTGGGCACAGGCGGAGGGACAGTTGGGCATGCCCCTTAAGGGGTGTGTTCAGGCTGGGTAGATGCAGGACAGCAGGCCCCCAGGAAGACAACTCACGGGAGCCCAGGCAGCCCACCGCCACCAATAACAGGTGTGCACAGCACCCACAGTTTTTTTTTTTTTTCTCTCTCTCTCTCTCTCCCAAACATGAACTGTCACCGCCTTAGCCCGCCCGAGCCACCCTGATTATCGCAGTCAGTCATTGTCAGTCGCGACGGAGCCCAGCACCTAGGCACCACACCACAGGTGGCACCCGCTAGCTACTACGGTAGTGGCTAATGGCTGTTGCTGCTGCTGCTGCTGCTGCTGATCACACTACTGTTGCTGCCAGTGCTGCTACTGCTGCTGGAGGTGCAGTTGGCCCTGAGAAAGCGGCATGGGGGCCTACACTAGGGCCTACACAGCAGTCTCGGTGTGACTGTGTGAGGATAAACGCTCAACGTCGATCTCTGGCACTGTTAATTCTTCTGGATCCGGACACATGTCGGCATACTCCAGTGAAGACCCCTGGGACAACCGTTTGCTCAGGGACGTCTGCTTCTTCAGCACTGCCGCCAGGTTTGGGTTGGAAGGCCGTGCATCAAGCCCCTGCCGAAACGCATTAACTACTCGAATCTGAAACAGAGGCCACAAAGGTAATTTTAAAAGGTGTATGGCGTCAATTAACATATGCCTTGGACACAACTAAACCACGTACAGAACACCAAACAAAGAGAAAAAACTAACTACATCAGTCCAAGGCACTTCAACACTTAAAGGAATGAATCATGGGATTAAAAAAAACATAAATTTTGACTTTTCACTGAAACATGAGACATAAATTGCAAAAAAATGTTCTCTGATATGACGAAGTCTTTAAACTTGACTGTGAGGGTTACTGTGAGAGCTGCTGACAAGTGAGAGGGTGAGGAGTGTGCCTTGCTGCCAACCACGGAGCGTTACAGCGTCAGCAGGAGCGGCGGGGGCAAGGACGCTCACCCGCCGCTCGCACACACAAGCAAAAAGTCATGCTCATTGCAAAGATCCCATGCCAAACTTGAACCGTGTACTGCATCTTCATTAGGTGGCTTTTCAGCCTGTTAGGTGCCAATACAACGAAGAAGTTATGATGGTTAGTATGTAAGAAAATACAGAATATAAACATTCAAAAGTCGATTAAATATGAAAGGTAAAAATTGTTAACAGTAAATAGAACGTGCACTTATACAGAGTACTTGAGAGAGTGTTGCTGGCTGCCATAGGATCTACACGACAGGCGGAGCTCTGTAGCTCCTACGCCGATGGACACACACCAGA
Organism: Penaeus vannamei; assembly: GCF_003789085.1. Taxonomy (NCBI): domain Eukaryota; kingdom Metazoa; phylum Arthropoda; class Malacostraca; order Decapoda; family Penaeidae; genus Penaeus; species Penaeus vannamei. Next base: position 291,532 of record NW_020871695.1, on the reverse strand, counting down.
CATCAAGACAAAGTTGGCAGCCAGAGAACGTGGGCACTGCATGTTGGCTGGAGGCTCTCCATAGTGCGCGGCTCATGCGGCATGCGCGCACCCGGATAACAACCCCCTACCGCCCTCAGCTGTCCTCTCCTACCACTGCTGCTGCTGCTGCTGCTAGTGCTTTTGGCACATAATTAACAGCAGCAGCAGTAGACTTTGTAAGTACATATGCAGTTATTAGAAAAACAATATTTCAAGAACTGTCATTTAGCGGCGGCGGCAGGAAGCCAGTCCGGGGCATGTGCCATTTGTGGTGCGTGCACCATATGTTAACTCACACAAACACTCAGACTGGGTAGGTGTGGGCAGTTGCAACATACCCACACCCACTCAGGGTCATTCACAACACAGGGTTTTTGGGATTAGATGGACAGGTCAACAACATCAATTTTATATGGTTACACACACTAACGAGGACATGTACACAAAACTCATGCTAACATGCTTACCATTCACACCAAGATCTACGATCTAAGAAACAAGAATGACACATAGAAACACTGGCTGCCATTTATTACTCCTGACGACAAATACCAAAAAAGAGGTAAAAACTGTAGACTTGACACATAAAAACCTGACTTTCTCGCCACAAGATAAAACACTTAACAAAACAGGCAAGTCTAAACTAACTGTGCCATCTAAACAACCTAGGTCTATGTCACTAGTCGCTCTAGAGTCATGCGGGAAACAGGAATAAGGAAGTGATACATGGCTGGATAGAAGCAAAACAGATTTAAATTTGTAAAATATCAATGAAAATTGAGGTCTCTTACACAATATGATTTTAACTTGTTCTACTGATATGAGTAGGGACATGCAACTTTCTTGGTATATTATTTTCATTTAAAGGGAATATGTTTAATGACTGGAATAAGATTAGTAAGGAGTTACCTTCGGCTTATAGCTGGGGAATGGGACTGTGTACTTTGTTCTGTGTAAGAGACAGTTTGGAGGCATGATAGGATGGTTCATTTAAAGTGATTTTACCTTAAGTCATTTCTATTTGACATTAAAGTCAACCAGCCTACAGCTTCCATGAAAGAAAAAGAAGCAAACAGCACAGATCAAGGGCAGAGACGTGAGGGGAAGTGAGCGAGCGATCACATTAGTCCAAAAAATGAGTCTAAGAAGAGACAAGAGAGAGGGGTGTAGCTTACAGCCTGGTCTGTGGAGGTCTTGCTATACGGTACGGGTATCAGCCGCTCCTGCAACGTGCCTCCAATGACCTGAACCATGAGAATAATAATAACAGTGGTGAGGGCGAGTGGCTACAGTGGTAAGTTAGAGCTGGCCAGGGATGTATTATACAGCAAGGTGCATAGAAGACAAGGACACGCCTCGCTCTCCCACGCCAATGGCGCCCACAGCCTGGTAAGTGGTGGCTGCGGTCACCCACTCGCCCACAGTACACGCCCTTGTGTTCTACACACCTTGTTTCAGGCGGCACGCGGCGTACGGGCCAGGTGGTGTATGTACACTGTGTGGTGTGCAGGGGATAGTGGAGCAGCAGTAGTGGAGTAGAAACTACAGACAACACACGGGGTGTCCACACCTACCCGGGACTCGCCTAGACATTACAGGGGCACGCGGGGATTAATACGCTTACACTCAGGACACCAACTCACGATCTGTGTGGCTCCGGGACCGTTGAAGAAGAAACACATCTTCATGCACAGAGAGCACAACTTGACTAAAAATAATAATGATGGAAACCCAATGGACAACTACCGCTGCAAGAGTCACTACGGTGGGTACACTAGCGAGAAACTGATTATGCAGGTGAATACTGTAAATAGGCCTGCTCTAATAGCCACTAAATGTTGAGGACCTTAGATTTGGGCTAATGCTGCGGGTGAGGTGTCTAGCACAGTGGCTTACTCACTGAGAATAGCTCAGGTACAAGGGGCTGAGAAAACAGATGCTCTGGTTCATACCTCACCCCCATGTGTTTCTCCTTCCTGATCCTCCTACCAGGGAAAATAACAGAATGATACGCTCAACACCATGTTCATCCAAAGATTACGATCAGCTTAAGACAAAGCCTACATTAAGGGCTCCATGGTGGCTGGAAAGTAAAAAGTGAACCCAGTGGCGACAGCTTCAAGATGAGCGCCTGACACAAGACAGCTCCCTGGGTGAGGAGGAACCAGTCCAAAATTATTGGCTTCTTTATCTGCCATGGCACCAGGAACAGGCATGATGCCGAACCAGGGATAAAACCCTGGATCCTACCTCAGTGAGCAGATGTTCAACACCTAAGGGAATTCTGGACCCCTACTGCACCTCCAGTCCCCTAGCAATATGACGGTTGGGGGTCCAGTGTGCAGCCATATCTGTGTCAGCAACTACCCCAGCCCAAAAGAACAAACACAAGTAAAAGATGATAATTCTAAGAAAGTAGTAATGAAGGAATAAGCTCTGGTAAAGAAGACATAATGTATGGGACAGGCAGGGAAGAGGGACACAATCACACAGATAGGGTAAAATCAAGGCTATGGTCTCAGTCACCACCAGGGCAAGCTTCCTTTATGGTCTCCAAGATTTGCTTCAGTTAAATTTAAGAGAGTTTTCTCACTATTTAACTATTATTTAAAAACTTTCTTTTTTTCTGTTCTCCAAAGCTGGGGAAACATTTCAGCATTTGGCACTCTCCATAACCACATGGCAAACTGCACATAATAAAATAAATACACAACACAAAACACAACATGCAGTGCAAAACCACGTCTCCTCTAGCTGCGCATTAGAAATTAGTACACAAGATGTGTGTTAGTTACCCTGGCATACGCTAGACTAGTAACAGTTGAGGCGGGAGTTGTTAGTGAGGTGCACGTGAGATATTGTCTCAGTCTGTTGTAGCAAAGGTCCCGCCGGGGAGCCAGGCTGGCCTGCAGACCGCCAACCACCACAACCCTCAGATGCTGTGGCAATCAGTGGGAAGTGGCAAGGGCAGGGCAAGACCACAACACTCAGCCTCACAGGCCTCAAGGCAAAAGAAGTGACAGGCAACAGAGTGCCGGCCCCAGCACACCCTACGCTCGGCCCACCATGGGAACACCCTCAGCCCACATGACTGACACTCACCCACCCACACGGACAGGCCAGGTCAGCAGCGGGAGGGGAGGGGGAGCAGGGTAACCACTTGAGCCAAGGTCAAGTAACTATAACTAAAGAAAACAGGGAATTTTAATGGACTATGAGAAAATAAGTAAGAAAGAAAGAAAGAAAATTAGAAAAAATATACCAGAACAATATAATTAAGAAAGGGACAGGAAGCTAGAGTGTTTTAGCTAATAGGAAATTGTGTTTAAATACTAAAAATGGTTAGAACACAGAACAAATGCATAGAAACAATTGTGCAGGTGCATAGACTAAGGCAGGGGCACATTTGCAGGTGGGGTGGGAGGGCTAGGTGGGGGTCACATGATTAAGCCTGAGATGGGAGTAGGATGAGCAGATTGGGGCTGGAAGGGACTAACTTTTGCCAAGTCAAATGGCCAGAAAGTCTCTTGGGGAAGGACATAGGATGAGCGGGTCGATTCAGACTCGGAGGAGGCTTATCACCCAAGGATAGAGTTGTGGGAATTTTACAAAACGATCATGTGGAAAAAACCACAATCAGTCCTGGGGAGGGGTCAGATACTAGTTTCATGAACAAGGGTGGGTATGTCTGGAGGGGCAGGTGGGGAGCGGGCTGCAGTGTGCTGGAGTGCGCTGCCATGTTAGAGTGAAGGGTCTGGGCCACCAAAGTATTAAAATGGTGCGGGGAAAGGGGCTGTAGGAGCGGAGGGATAGGGGAAGTGACAGCAAAGTGGTGGTGGTGGTGGTGGTGGCAGCACTTAGTACTTTGTGTGTTGGCGTGGGTGTGGGGTCGGTGGTGCCCCAGCTGCTGGGTTGCTGCTGCAGCAGGCCCGCCTGGGGGGGGCTGCCGGGGGTACCAGGGGGGCGGTCTCAGCCGTGGTGGGTGATGACTCCTCGACGGGCGTTACGAGGCGCACAGTTGCGTTGCACGACCCGCACCGCTTGTCACTATTGGGACTTGGGCTTTTCGTAGAGTCCTCATCTATGTAACTGATGTCTGACATGGGCCGGTTGCCCTGCTGACTGCGCGAGATGCGCAAACTATGCAAACTATGGCACGACCGCCGTTCTTCCAAGTCTTCCAGGGTTGACTTGAATGCTCGTATTACTCTCAACTGCAAACGGGACGGGACATCCAATCAAACCCCCACACCATTGTAAAACATCCACATCTCATCATGTACATGTTAGTAGCAACACGTAAAAAATTAAAAATAAAACTCACCAGACAAGTCACTGGTAATACAGTGCTATTAACAAACAAACATAAAAAAACTAGGAGTGACTAGTCATGTCGACATGATAATAATAATAATAAGTAGTTATAATGACAGGAGACTGAGGCCGAAGGAGGTGAGGGCTGTTGGCTGTTGGAGACTGGGTGAGGATGGTGTGACGCAGCCCAGTGTGACGGACGCCTAGTGGCACGGGGCGACCTAGAAACATGCAAGCTGCGTGCACAGCAGTGGCAGCCAGAACACAACAGACTAGGCACCGGGCCACAGTAGTGTTGAGGCCGCTAGCCCGTCACCACCAAGAGAAATGATCTATGCAGCACAGAGAACAAACATTCTAGCCTCTTGCTCTAGCCACAGTCTACACACTCCATCTCTTAGCACCACGTACATAATTAGCTAGGATTTACTTCTGGGAATTGAAGGGTATCTAAAATTTAGAACAAATAGGCAAGGGTGGGAGGGGGTAACACATAGCATTACGACATCTTTAAGACAACAACAGCTGTACGGCTATGTGGCTACTCTTACCAACCTGTTACAAAACCCAGGGGTGTCGGTCACAGGAGGAGCAAAACAAACTTACTGTTAAATCAAAAGTAAAAATTAGTAGAGGGCTTGGGGATGGTATATTATGGGACAAGATTTCACAAGTGAGATGCTATAAGTGCAGTAGAAAATTAGCAGGGGTCCTAAATACTAATATAAAATTGACTAAATTTTATATTGAACAAATTCTAAAAACAAATATGCGCATAAGACAGATACTGTTGTACAATATACAAAGTACTGGGTCAGCCTTATAAGACATTGTAATTCCTTGTTAGGGAAAGGATTCTGATTATACACAGTCAGTCAGAGAATGGAGTAACTTTGGTATTTACAGACTGAGCCTACATATTACAACACATGGCACTTGTGCCAATAGCAGGTGACGAGTGGAGTGTTGAGACGCAGCATTGTAGAAAAGTATCCAACAAAGGAAATAAACTAGCTGCCACTACTTGCATGCACTTGCCCAAAAAAATGGAACACGTGGCAGACACGTGATACTGTTCCAAATCGGGGGCAGCAGGATGTTGCCTGTTATAGGTCTGCTGCTCTATCTGTCTGTCTACGGGAGTTAAGACATGTAAATCTACTTGGCATGCACTACTGCATGCCCAGCAGTAAAAAAATGAAGACATGCTGGCATTAATTACTCTATGTAAAAAAATCATACCTGGAAATTAGAGAAATCATAAAAAAAACAAAGGCTGAACCTAGGCTGGTCTTCATGCACTGGGGAGTGCCAAGTTTCGCGGACCCGACATCATGCTGCCGGACACGCCTCTGTCAATCCTTGTAATAGGTTCATGGAAACGCTAAGGAGTGAGGCTAATGGCTTGAGGCAGAGATGACTGGGCCAGCGAAAAATCCTAGCCCTGATAAAATTGTCACATCTCTTTGATACCACTGCTGCCAAATTGCCTAGTTGGGTGTCTCTTTTCGGGTAGCGGCAAACTCCACAACACTGCCTTCCATGACACTGGTAGGCCTAGGTCCCATAGGGCTTCGTGTAGCTTGTGGAAAGTTGAAGTGAATTGAGTCGGAGAGACAGAGGTGAAAGGAATATTTGGAGAGCCACAAAATAAAAGCTGCAGGATTGAGCTACCAAAATAAAAATTCATGGAAAAATAATGATAAACAAATAAATAAATAAAAGGTGATTCTAAAAAAATCATAAGGAAATTCTTCTGGAAAACAAGAAAAACGTATGGTATACCACGATACATGAGGGAATATAACATGATTTGCACACTGATATTCAAAATAATAACATTGCAGTGGTGATTCGCTGCTATAACAACACAGTTACACTAAATCAAGTCATAACAAGATGACAAGGCTTAAACACAATATAAAAAATAATAATACATGAAAAATGAAAATAAAAAATAAAATCAATAACATGTTAAACAAATAAATAACAAAGTAAACAAAATCAAATAAGCAGCGAGGATGGCACACACCACTTTTTTTTTTCTTCTTTTTTTTTTTTTTTTTTTTGGTCAAGAAGGCAAAAAAAGCACACAGCTGAGGTTGGTATGTAGAATACCAGACATTGCGAACTGCCATCCACCACAGATCTACCTGCACAACAACTATCAGTTTTACACATAAAGCAGTGTGGTTGTCTTACATCAAATAAGCTGAAATTTAATCAATGAAAATAATTGTTATTAAAACAAATATTTGAAGACAACTGATTAGCATAACAAACTACATAATAAAGACAAGCCATGAGGTAAACTCATTAGCCAGTAACTAAAAATTATATAAATAATCATCACTGGAGCCAATAATAATCTAAAAAAAAATTACAATCTCAACCTTTCTTCCATTATCCATTCCAGATATTTAATTTTCAAAAAAATGCATCTCAGAGAAAAAGCAGCACTAAGTTTCACACCAAACAAATGACATGTTCCAACTCAAGGTAATCCTGGCAGTGACCAAATGGTGGGGGCAGTGAAGACACTGGACCAAAGGCCTTCTGTAGTTCAGAAAGCTAATGGCAGGAAAGAGAAATCAAAGCAGAGGCAACAAATAATACGCAATAGGATACAGGAAAATTACATTTGGGATGCCCCCTTATATGTGTGATGAACCTTTGATGTATATATATATAAAGGGAATGCCAGCACACTGAAACAAATAGGATATCAAGAAATGCCAAAACTCAGGCTTTTCAGCCATTGGAGCTATTGCATTTCCACTGCAAAGAACTATGTAATGATTTCACATGAAAGTTACTGACTGACTGACTAACTGAGGCAACCAGCTGGCAGACTGGCTACTGCTTATGGGAAAACCTAACACTATTGCTGTCCTGGTGGTTGAATCGCAGTGCTCTGTGCATGAAAGACACACACACTTCGAGTCTCAGATTTGTCTTGGTGAAGTCACACATGGTACACAGCTGCATGATGAAAGTGGACATGAGAGGAATATCTTAATCATTCATATATAAAACATCACACTGGCCTTGAGTGAATATCCTTAAGTAAACTTACATTATGAAATGATGTATATAAAAGAGTAAACTATCTTAATGGTGAAATTAAAATAAAAGTCATTTAAATACTGTACCAGTTACTCAAAACAAATCCTTGAACATGATCATATAAGATTATGATGGTGGACATTTGCAGACATTCAAAACTCTGAATAATGACATTATTATTTACATGACAATTTAATCTCTAAAATCTGAAATACACTATAGAGTGTATATATGTGCGAGATAATGGTGTTCATGCCTGGTAATGTTGAATTGTCTGTGTGAGTGTACATCCAAGAGCAGATGTAAGTCTAAGTCTGAGTCTGAGTAGGCTGTTACCATGATCATGAGTGTTGCGTGTGTGTGTGTGTGTGTGTGTGTGTGTGTGTGTGTGTGTGTGTGTGTGTGTGTGTGTGTGTGTGTGTGTGTGTGTGTGTGCGCGCCAGCATATGTGCGTGCGTGCGTGAGTGCGTGCGTGTGCGTGCGTGCGTGTGTGTGTGTGTGTGTGTGTGTGTGTTGTGTGTGTGTGTGTGTGTGTGTGTGTGTGTGTGTGTGTGTGTGTGTGTGTGTGTG
>NW_020871695.1:276061-281061 GCF_003789085.1 Penaeus vannamei | reverse complement strand
AAATTATGAAATCACCTTCATAGGACCATTATGGCATCTTGCAAGGTATGTGAAAACTTATGTACGAGATAAAAAGCATTATAACCTGCATATTACATTCAATATAACCTTAGAATCTTGTACATTTATCATAATCAGGGAGTATATTTCATGTGAAAAAATATGCTTAATTTTGCCATTTGACTGTATAATGAGGATTAAATTAGCAAAAAAAAAAAAAAAAAAAAAAAAAAAAAAAAAAATCTGTCAGTTTCTCTAGTCATTTTACTTCTCAAATCTTACCTTAACTACATCAGTATATTCATAGCTACATTTTAAAAAGCAAGCTTTTGTCATAGTTAAAACCAACTTTGTTCTTGAAGCAGATAATTACATTTTAATGATATAAATAAATTTAATAAATATAGACAAATTTTCCATAATCCTGAACTGAATTACGAAAATGTTATGAATTCATTCACATGACCAATACTATCTTTTATAATTCCAAAATTACAAATTTCCAAATTCTATCTTGATTCATTATATCAAAAAATTATGAAAATGTGTAACTGTTATTAATAATCTTAATGTACGTAACCAGGGTTTTGTACGATAATGCCATGTGTCAAATACACGTGTCCTCTAATGCCTGTAAGAAAGCTTTATTATTTATCAAATGTATCCTTTCTGTAAACCCATTCGTCTATACAACCATCAACCCCAACCCTTTAGGAACTCAACCTCAAGCAAAAATTCATAATCTGTGGAAGAGACATACTTCAAACTATAGACAACCACTGGAGACTGGCAAGATCCCTTCTGATTTAGGAAAATAGCACCATAAATTTCAATGACATCAACATTCCTTTACAAAGAAAACAGAAAACCAGAGAGAAAAAGGAAATTTAGAAAGAAATGAAGAAAGGAAAGAAATAGAAAAAAATGCTTATTTTTGCTGCTTCTTGAAATTCTTATCACTTTTCCACTCACAAAAAAGAGTAGCTGTGTAAAGAACTGTGTATATTGAGAGGGAGAGAGGGAGAGAGGGGAGAGAGGGAGAGAGAGGGGAGAGAGGGAGAGAGGGGAAGAGAGGGGGGGGAGAGGGGGGGGGGGAGAGAGAGAGAGAGAGAGAGAGAGAGAGAGAGAGAGAGAGAGAGAGAGAGAGAGAGAGAGAGAAGAGAGAGAGAGAGAGAGAGAGAGAGAGAGAGAGAGAGAGAAACCAGTTTATTTCCTCTGGTTTGGTTAGGCCTGCACCCTGAGAGTAACTTCCAGAATGTAAACAGGCAAAATATAATAAAATATAGACAGAGACAAAAACAAATAAAAATAAGGTATGATAACTTAAATCCTTTATGTACATATAACATGATAAAATTATTCACAAGCTGAGACACTTGACACTAAAAGAATAACATGCATATATAAGACGGACATCTTTTTGTATGTGTATACATGGAGAAACATTCAAACATATATTTTCTTGCCATACATATATGCATACATATCTGTTTATGTATGTACATATGTATGTACATAATGTACATGTATATATAATGTATTTATGTATTGTGTATGATGGATGTGAGTATATGTCTGTATATATAAATATATATATGCGCAGTTTTGTCTAAATGCATGTATGTATGTAAGTATACATATATGTGTATATGTGGATGTACATGTATATAGAATTGTGGATGTGTAAAAATATATGTATGTTTGTGTGCAGACACTTGCACACATGCACATATGCCTCAAAGAACGGACTTCAACAAGCTCAATTTTACAAAAAGAGGGGAATTTTGGGGGTCATGTGCTACTGCCAGGGACATTGTCAACTGTGGGACTGAATTTTGCATTACACAACAGTGAATATGCCACTCTGATATTATGTATAATACCCATGAATCAGCTCACATACAACAAAATAAAACCTTGTATATATTTTTCATTTTGCTAAACACACATTTGATGACATGGTATTGCAACATAGGGGAGGGAGAAAGAGTTCAAGGTAAACACGTTAAAAAATCCACATTATGGGAGTCTCAGAGAAGCAGAGAAGGTGGGGGAACATTTGCTTTAGAATTGGAAAGCTGCTGCCTTTGTAGAGTCCACTTTATTGAGGTCATTCTGTAGCTTGGTAAGTGTGTAGTTGTTAATTTATGTACGTAAGTGTGCATAAAAAAAAAAAAAAAAAAAAAAAAATCGATATCATTGAATCTTCTTAACTCTGTATTCAGAGTATGAATGAATTTTGTGAATCTTCCACCACAGAAGGTAACTAAGGCTACGGGAGATTCTCATTAGCAGATATACTTCTGGAAAACTTTCAAATGGAAATGAACATTTAGAAATTCTTGAGACGTTCATTTAATTTTTTTTCTAGGTGAAGAAAGTGTTTGCCTGTATCCATGCAAAAAAACCTCACTCCATTTTTTAAAGGTCAAAATCTGGATCTGGGAAGGGGGAACCACACCAGTGCCTCCATCCCTCTGAAAACTCAAAACGGATGGACAATCCATCAGCATCAAACAAGTTCACCTTCAACAAAACACCGCATCTGGATCAGAACAATAGTATAACACGAAAAAACAAAAGTGGAAACTCTTGGCTCAGGACCGTCCACACCAGAATCCTGTTAGGAGAAACAGGGCAGAAGGAACTACTAGAGAGGAAAAAAAAAAGCTGCAAGGAGTTTCTTCCTGACTCCCACAGGCTGCTTTTTTTTTTCTTTTTTTCAACTCATTTGGAAGAAAAGTTAGTTCAGAAATAAAAATTAGAAATTCAAACTGCATTCCAGTTGGGCAAAGAGCATTACTGTTAAAAAGTTACACATTCATATCACTTGATTTTCAAAAGGTGAACACCATTATCACGGAAATCAGTAAGGATTATCAGAGTATTTTATATAAGAGTATTAACGTTTGTGATAAGAAATCTCAGTCTACAGCTTGTTAAAAAGAAAAAAGAAAAAAAAGAAAATAGAAAAAATCATCCTCATTTCTATGTTATCATTCATACTGCTTTACTAACATGTCACATTTTAGTGAAAGAAGTAACTGGATTAAGCAGTGAAGAGAGACTTGCTGTGCTCCTGGCCTTATCTTAAAGATACCTTGCATTTCTTAGACAATTTCCTTACTTTCATCATATTTGACTTGAAGTAAAAAGAAATGATTAAATTTATTTCTTAGGTAAAAATAATAAAATTCTTCCTTGATTTAACTCGAACATTCTCCAACCTGTTAAAACTTTAATTCTGACTTGCACGATAGTAATGTCAGTCATCAAGACAATATTGTTGATTGTAATGATAAAAATGACAACAATGAGATGGACATTTTTTTTTTTTTTTTTTAAGAAAGAAAAAATCCTTGCATTTGTCAACAGTAAAATTTTATTTCAGAATCTACTCAGTTTTCAAGAACTTAAAATTGTTTGCTTAGCTGAACTTTCAGATAAAAAGTTGTACCTGTTAACGAAAGTCAGTTTCACTTATTGTTACCTTTTTTATTATGGTAGAATAACTGGAAAATGAAATCCAGCAGATCATTAATATTCTTTTTGCAGGTAGGAAAATATAAGAGTTTCAGAAATTTCTTTTCTTTTCTCTTCTTTTTTTCTTCTTTCTCATGATAAACCCCAAGGAAATGTCAAATCATTCTCTGATGTGTGTTTGTATGGAAATGTGACCAGAGTTACTATTATATAAAGATTGTGATATGTGTCAGAAACACATTTTTCTTATTCTTTTTGTTCTTTTTAGCATCTACTTTCTTGGCAGTCCACTGAATGAATAGGCTATTTCCCTTCTGAATACATTTTAATTTGATCATTCACATAGCTCACAGATTCAGCAAATCTATGTACCTAATGGCTATATCCTTTTCAATTGTTGATTTATATAAATGACAATAATCTGCAAAGATATCTAAAAAGTCTCAAAGCTAGCAATCCTAAATAAGACATTCATAACATATTACCTATTGTTCTGAAATCAAATTCGCATATACTTTGCTTAAACAAAAGCAGAGGTGACATGTATTATCTATATATCCTTATAAAAAGAAAAAATCAAGGCATCCCATAATTATGATCATATCATCAACTTCTAAACTGCCCATTGAGACAGCTAACTGCCAATTTTTTTTTTTCATTCTATCTTTGCAAACAAGAACTCAGAAATTATCAACTCCTCTGGTCACATTCTGTTTAAAACAGATTTGTTTTATGAGACATGTTGACTATAGTAGAAGGTTCTATTCTTTACAACATACCTGAGTCTGGAGTCGGGTCAAGCCACGGATCCACAAAATCTGACCCGTCCGCTTGCTGTCCTTTCCGTCCGAATCCAGCTTGTCTTCACTGGCCAGATCAGCAATGGGATCGTTTATAGGCTCCCCTGATCCATACCTGAAGCGGAAACATTTGTTTAAATTCAATGTCTACACAATCTCTTACCTAAAATGCATCTTCCAAGAGTAGGAAAAATTGCTAGCATCTTAGCATGACATTCTTCTATTCATAATACATAAATAGCTATTGACTGACTACTAACAGTGTAAAATTAAATATCAAAGAAAAATAAATTTTTTTACCAAAATTCCCATAAAACCTCAAAATAAACTGAACAAAACAAACAAATTTTTTAAAACAAATTAACACACTACTTCCCAGTCAATCTAGTAAGATATTTTTCTTCAGAACTAAAAAAAGAAGAAGAAAAATTGGGGGTACTTACGAGAATACATTCTTAGGTAGCTTTTTGGTTGGGATGGAGGTGACAACCTGTCCCCAGAGTAGCACTCCACATCCAAAGAGCAGACACCATAACCACAGCTCCAGTGACAGGGCTTGCGTTGAAAATGCCATACACCAAACTGTACTATCACAATCTGTTGAACAAAATAGTATGAGATGAAAAGTGAAGATTCTCATATACAGAGACACCCTAAATAGTTCTTCCCCATGTCCTGTGTTATCAATATATAATGTCACCACTCTAATGAAGATGC
>NW_020871695.1:256061-266061 GCF_003789085.1 Penaeus vannamei | reverse complement strand
TACAGTGAAATAGAACAATAAAGTTACATATCCTGATATTCACCTCCTTCAAACACATGTTCTAATGGCTAATGTCCCTACAGTACCAACACCTCACAAAGTTATACCAACCTTTACAGAGTAAGCCAAAGACAGTGTAACAGCAAGGGGAAGACACCTAGGCACCAGTTACACCAATGATGAAGAACTTGACAAAATGGTTTGCATAAAATGTGTCCCATGGTTTGCCTTCCAAAACAAAGGTTTTGTACGCAGAAACGGACTATTAGAATCACAACAGTGAGCACAGCGATGAATGAACCTGCAACAGAAATAGAGTTATTGGGTTTTATTATAGAACAGGATTATGCTATTTTCAAAATTCTTTTCTTAAATATATAATACTATGTACAGAAGTAAAAAAAAGAAAGAATGAAAAAAAAAAAATCTGAATCTCTGAAAGTACTCAGTTTATTACTCTAATTCCTAATCTAATGAGATAAACACAAACAAGGTATTTGAATCTGTATGCCTTACCAGCATAACCTATCTGAATGGCCAACTTTGTCAGCTTGGCCTGCAGGACAGACTTCTCATGTCCTCCACCCCCAGAGGCTCCACCTTCTTCTCCTTCTTCCTCTTCCTTTGAATGTTTGTTGTTTCTCACATCACCGTCAGCGTTGGCAGAGTTTGCTGTTGCGTGGTGAGAATTACCCGTCACGGCTCCAGCCTCACCCTCTCCTTGCTTGCCTGTAAGAAGTGCCATACACTCTGTCAATCCCACTCAATGCAATGTTTACTTCATTCCCAGGCAAAGCAGACAAAATAAATAACCAGAGAGGTTTAGGGGTAAAGTGGGAATTTAATTAATTAATGAGATCTTTGAAGATAATCAAAACAAACATGCATGAATCATATAAAATATATATCTTAAGATCATTTCTGTTATTACTGGAAAGGGGGCTGATTTTAGATATCAATATAAAATTCAAACTAAATAAAGGCACAGATACTTCAAAAATAACCAATGAAAGTAATGAATTCAAGGGAAGCCAAATAAGAACATGGAGCACAGACTAGTACACCAAAGATCCTGCAGCAGCACAGAGACAATTTGCACAAAAAAGACAAATATATTAAATAACCTACAGTGCTGGACTAAAACACTGTCTTGGCAAAGACACATTGTAAGAAAAAAAAAGTAAGACAGAAAGAGAGAGTGAAAGTGAGAAGGAGAGAGTGGGAGAGAGAAAAAGAGTGAAAGGGCCAGGACGACAAGAGACAGAGCTAGAAAAAAAAGAGATGACATGAATACCATTGTCCAAATCCTTAACATCAAACTTATAACAATCAATCAATCAATCAAGTTCAGTCAATATAGATGAGACACTCAAAGAAAAAAAAAAAAGGACATAAAAAAGACAAAAGGAAAAAGTGTACCAAAGAAACAAAGAGAGAAAAAAGAGAGAGACTCCTGAAAAGAATTCAAAGATGGGGTAACAGGAGGATGAGAACTACTAAAAGCCAGTTAGCCATACTAGGATTGGCGACAATCAACTCTTCTCCTGAGTCGCCCTTCTTCTGCTTTTTCCGCTGCTTTTTGGCCTCTGTTTTTTGGGGGCACAAGCGGTGATTGATGATGATGGATTCGGAAGGCAACAACGGTAGTGGTTGGTTGGTTGGTTGGTTCAGGGGTTACATGCAAAAAAAGATATCAAAAACAAAAAAAATATTAGTACTAGATAGGATACACAAATCAAAATCCATAAGCTTTATGTGGCAGAGGTAAGGAAAATACTAAAATCATTTAAGAGTCCTGGTTAGAGGGCTACATGTGTACAAGCTATACCAAATCTGTGACTTAGCAAGGGCCAATGTATTTCAGTACAGGAGGACATTTAAGCAAAGGTTAAGACATTATAAGCAGAAGGATCTCACAATTAAATAGATGAATACTCATCTGATACCAAATGCCTCTGGCAAATATGCAGACAATAAAACCTGCGTAATCTTTCATATAATTGAAAATTCAATCAGGATATTATCAATAAAGTTTGATTTTACTGAAGCTATCAAATAACTGGATGAATGGCAATCCATCAAAGATCCTTCTGTTTTTAACCTTTCCTAAACTTCAAAATAGAGAGATTATGAGATGGTAAATATTTAATCATCAGTCATTAAAAAATCAAACAATAAATAAACAACCAAACAACGACAAAGCAATTCTGCTCCTTAATGAATTCAATAAAGAGATGATATCTACTGTGTTTCCTTTGCATCACTACAAACTGCAACTAGAACATTCTTGTGAGTGGAAGCAGTCTCCTCACTTCAATGAAAAAATATAAATAAATAAATTAAAAAACAATGAAAGTTCTAGAGTGCAGTGTCTCGCTATAAATCAAATTATATTTTTCACTATTGACCTACAACAAAGGCATAATCAAGGCAGTCAGTGAAAAATTTAAATCTTGTTCATCTCTATATATTCTTTCTTTCTGATGATTTTCTAGTGATTTCTCATTTGCATTCATTAAGTGCTATCTTACAGCCAAGTTCAAGTTTCAACATTTCTATTTCATTAAGAGACTACCATGCCTGTCTAAGTATTTGCTGCCTTTACTAACAGACAACAAAACTATGGTATATACCTATCAAAGTGCACCATGCAACTCTGAAGTGAGTTTCTCTTTCAATGAAGTTATCAGAGAGAGCAGAATAAAACATAGATAGAGGTAGTACTAACAATATCAGTAATAATATATAAATAATAATAATAATGATAATATAATAATGATGAAATAAAAACAACAACAATAACAATATATTAGTAATAATAATAATCATAATAAAATCAATAACAATAATATTGATGATGATGGTAACAATAGCAAAACCAATAATGAGGAAAATAGTGATAATGACAATGATGATGACAACAAGAATGAAGATGACAATAATAATACTAATAATACTAATTTACTACTACTAATAATATAATAATAATAATAATAATGATAATAATAATAATAACTGCAATAACAGTAACAAAAACAATGATAATGGTAATAATATGAACATTGATATCTATAATAATAATAATAATAATAATAATAATAATAATAATAATAATAATAATAATAATAATAACAATATAATATTAATAATATATAATAAAATAATATAATAATAATAATAATAATAATAATAATTGCAATAACAATAATAACAATGACAATAATAATAACATAAAACAAAATAAATAGAAACAGTAGCAGTAGTAGTAGGAACTATACCAGTAATAACTAAAATAGTAACATTAATAGTAATGATAATAATAATTATTAAAAACATTATCACAATAATAATAAAAAATAATAAAAATTATAAACATTATAATAATAATAATAAAAAACATAATAATCATAACAAAACAACAATAATGCTAAAATAACAATAATGATAATAAGCATAATAATGATGATGATGATAATAATAATAATAATATTAATAATAATAATAATAATAATAATAATAATAATAATAATATAATAATGATGATTATCAATCATTAAGAAGAAGATAGTAATAATGATAATGATAATAATAATGATAATATTAATAATAATAATAATAATACCAATAATAAAAATTATCTTGGTCATAATACTTAACACCATCATCTACATAGTTGAAAGAGATAATCATCTATAAATATACTATTCAACTGACATTTGATAATCATCTGTGATAGAAAGTTAATTATAATTTTGCCAAAAATATTCTTTCTTCCAAGCATTCAAAATTTTGCATTGTAAAAACACATGAAAATATACACTTAATGGAAATCTGCTAATGTCTACTATCAGTATAATGAAAAGCAGCCTTTTCCTTTGCTTGGCTGTCTGAAAAAATCTCCCAAAATAGCACTCCACCATAAAATATAAATACTATCATGTATAAATGGTCTTAAATGCTGTTTCATTAACTAAATACTCCATGACATGTATTCTATCTGTCATATACTGCACAAAACTTCTGAGATTCAAATCCTTCCTCAGCATTCATAATACTATTTCATATAATCGTAAGACCTTCACTGATTCCCTAATCTTACACCCAACATCAATGATGAAACATCAAAACATTCAATCATGATCATAGCCTACCTCTATCATAAATTCCAAAAAGTCACAGTTTATATTACATGATGGTCCTTTATTGTCAATCTTTTCTAAAAAAAAAAAAAAAAAAAAAAAAAAAAATGGCCTACAAAAGCTTTTCCCAAAATATTCCTTTTCTATAAATTTTGCATTCAATAATGCTACTCATTAAAAATTTACTATTACCACTATCCACTAAAATTATCAAATGATGAGTCCCTGAATATCTGACAACAATCACTTTTTATTGGTAAGTGTGAAAAGGGAACAAAAATGGGAGCAACATAATAATAAAAACAAATACTTTATCATATTTTACCTTTCTACACCAATCCAACCTGCGAAATCACTGGCTTCAAATATATAATACAATAAAGATGGCATACAATGTCAGTAGCCTAGATCAGTTGCACTCTAAGTATTGAATGTGGCAGACTGACTTAATGTTCAAGGCACCACCTATTACTTTGTAATATTCATACAGTCTAGAAAATATTATCTGAACAATCCAGATAATTTTTAATGAATAAAATAAAAGCTGACACATTCTTTGATCTTAAATTTTAATTATACTACCACTTCTTTCTTTTCTGTAAACTCATCATGGGTCAGCAGTCAGTGGCTTGTGCATTTACACTTTGAGTAGCACTGATCTAGATAGTATTTTTACTGACTTTTTCATAGCAATATAATGCAGTAACCTAAAAATTTGGTCCTAATACTTTCCAGAGCTAAAGTTCATAAAACAATAATGAAAGCACTACCTTTTTTCCTCTTCTTAGCTTCAACTTCTTCTTCATCTGCAGCAGCACCCAAAAGTGTAAAGATAATGCCAGCTTGAGAATTTACACCTACTGCAGTCACCAGCATTTTTCCACTGCCCTCCATTACATGTGTCCCTGTGAATAATATAAAGTGCTCCTTTTCATTTCACTTCAGGAAATCATGGTTGGAGAAGTATTACTAGTCTTCTTGAGAGAGATTGTACCACATGACTGGTTCACTACTATATCCAATTTAGCTAAAAAATCAGCAACCTAATTGTCATTTCAAAAATAACTAATTATATTATCTAAATGAAAAGTGCAATTACATAAAACCAATCCAGTGTCAGGAAGTGCTGAGACAATCTATAGTACAGTGCTTAGTAATATCTCAAAAAGGTTTAGCACAAACATTTTGCATTACAAAAAGCCCAAACCACACCTGAGAGCACCATAGGATCTGTGTCAGCCCCCTTCTTTACATGGTCTGACTCTCCAGTTAGCGAGGACTCATCAATCTTTAGGTCATTGCTTTGTATCAAGATTCCATCTGTAGGTAACAAGTCACCCATATTTGATCTGAAAGGGAGAAAAAGTGATTCATTATCAAAACACTATCAAATATATAGAAAAATTACTCTATAATTCATGTATTCATGTTGACACTTAAACACAAATCTAAGAGCAAAATTTATTTGCATATATACTATATGAAAGGAGATGAGAATGTATTCTGCATAGTACTTACTTGGCAAATATCACCAACGACAATATCTCCCACTCCAATATCATGGACTTCTCCTCCTCGAATAACAGAGAATTTGTGCTCGCCCTCAATGCGGCTTTGTAGACCTCGAAACTGTTTTTCTTTTGTGTAGTCATTAAAGGCTGTGACAAAAACAACTACTGCCACAGATATAAGAATGGCCACTCCCTCGATCCATCCTGCTTCTTCCTCTCCCTCATCGTGATGACCAACTGTAAGAATGTCATCATTACATGGGTTCTGGTTGTGGATGTGAATTCAAAATCACTTACAAAATCACTTAACTTCTTGTATTTAAGATTCATTAAGAAAAAAGTTGGCTTTGCTTAGTAAAGAAAAGATTACACCTCAAGTGAGTGAAATACAATTCATAGATTCAATAGAATGGCTAGTCCTACATGAGATATATAGTAGGATATCTATTCAGCTGTCATTAATCAATGTACAGAAATAATTGCAGATCTACCAGTCTAATTACATAGTCCAAGGATAAGAAAAGACTGATGAGAGAATTTGGGCTGAGACTAGAAGACCGAGAAAGAGTTCGAAAATGGATTGCGTGAGGGTGAGGCAGTGGGACTGACAGGCAATGTGGTTCAGGACGTGTGAGATAAGGAACTCACCAAGTGGCTAATAAGGTTATTGGGTCTATTTCATAAATAAGAGAGAGGCTGGAAAGTAGACTTCAAGTAAGTTTAGTATGTTCTAATTACCTTTTTATCAACTTTACTGAGAGTTAACTACATACGAAGGAAGAAACATGAATAGGTTTAACAATGAACATATATACAGAACTTCATTTCTTGACAACTGTCCAGAACACTTACAGTATATTTGTTTAGCAATGCTAAATCAAATGGAACTTTTTAAACACAAAACAGACTTGTTACAAACAGTGGTTAAGTTAGACTAGGACTGTATGTCATGACACTTACAGATCAATGTTACGAAAAGGGAGAATGAAATGGAAAAACATCTATTCAGGGTTTTGGTAGTGATGGCACGGCAGTGAAAAATGGTTAGAGAGCAAATTCCTAATAGTAAAAATAAAAAAATAGTCAATTATAGAACAATTAAGCATTATCATACTGAGAATGTACCTCATCAAGTCTACATTTCCAGTTACTAACTGATGTGAATACTGATCTAACTCTATATCATATAAGTTACTGGATAAAATTTCTTATAACCATACGTTGCTTACAAACATATTCAGATGTATATAATAACAATTTAGTTTCCAATAACATGATGAATAAAATACATCCTGAAATATGATTACATATTACTTTTATTATTTTTCTTTCCCTAATATTTACCAATATCCTTGTATCAAGTCTAAGTAACCATGCTACCCTGTATCAAGAAAAATCATGACACGAGATCCCCCTTGTGTCTTCCTCACTACACTGTATTGAAAATTCATCATTACCAAAATAACACACAATTAAGAATGACAAAAATATAAAACTATTGAAATATGGTATATATAATTTGTTGTGTGTGTGTGTGTGTGTGTGTGTGTGTGTTGTGTGTGTGTGTGTGGTGTGTGGTGTGGTGTGTGTGTGTGTGTGTGTGTGGTGTGTGTGTGTGTGTGTGTGTGTGTGTTGTGTGTGTGTGTGTGTATATGTGTGTGTATATGTGTGTGTATATGGTGTGTGTATGTGTGTGTGTATGTGTGTGTGTGTATGTGTGTATATGTGTGTGTATGTGTGTGTATGTGTGTGTATGTGTGTGTGTATGTGTGTGTGTATATGTGTGTGTTATATGTGTGTGTGTGTTATATGTGTGTGTGTATATGTGTGTGTGTATATGGTGTGTGTGTGTGTGTGTGTGTGTGTGTGTGTGTTGTGTGTGTGTGTGTGTGTGTGTGTGTGTGTGTATGTGTGTGTGTGTGTGTGTGTGTGTGTGTGTGTGTGTGTGTGTGTGTGTGTGTGTGGTGTGTGTGTGTGTGTGTGCATATGCGGGTGTGTGCATGCGGTTGCATGTGCATGTGCATATGTGTAACACTTACAAAGATATGTATATACCTACTTCAAGCTAACCCTTCCAAAATGATGCCCTTGCCAAAAATGACGTGCCATCACTAATAAAGAAGTGACACAAAAAGCCAAAGCACTAACAATAAATGTAGAGCCTCCAATAAGCACCATATTTATCGTTACCACCTACTCAACCTGAGATCACAAGCCAAGAATATCAACAGGAGATACAGGTTGTGGTTATTTATATTTGTTGATCTGCATAGACCATCATTACTACTTCCTTCCCAAATGGAAAAAAAGTCCCATGTTATCATGTATAAAAGTTTTTCAGTTCAATAAAAATGATGGTCTTTCCAGCATCAAACCTACAAAACTGAAACCAAACTAAAAAAAAAGAAAAAAAAGAAAAGAAAATACATAAAGTTGACAACTGAGAAACCCACTGTTCTATAGTGTAAATGCATGGTGTAGTGTGGTGTATTTCTTCTTTTTCTTGTTTATCTTTCCTCTTTCTTGATTCAGGAGATCAAATTTAGTGTATGTGTACCAAGGGAGATTTATAACATTCTAATCCCAGACTAGACAGTCAGGACTCACAAGCATGGGTACTAACAACAAGCATTGTGGTGCTATAACACTAACAGATGTTGGACATGGGGGTGTGAAGGTTATGGGAATTACTGCTCAGAAAAAAACATACAAAAATATTTTAAAAATGTGAACAGGAACATCCCATGATGTTATTGATTTCTTTAACTGACATAAACTATAATGAAGCATATTCTGAATCAACTGTTGGAACCCTTTGACTGTAGAGCATCAATTGCCATAGGATACATTTGTCATTTGAATGTTACCTGTGTGTATCACTTTCTTTTATGAGAGAATGTAACTTGAGGCTTAACTATTTTCAAGCTGCAGTTGAACGCTCAACTATCTTTAGTCTCAACAAAAATATTAGTCAGCTATTGTTATGGAATGTTCTGGTCATCAGTTCCAAAATAGTTTTTTTCACATATTCCTGTAGTAACACAATTTATACCATTCTGTGGTTCTAATATGATCTATCAGAAGGAGTTTACAGAGTACCAGAAAAAGCTGCTTGAGTATACCGTTACTAAGTACTATATGGAATATGCAGTTTACTGTGCCTTGTCATCTGTTTACCTTCAGTATTTCCCTCTAAATGCCATTGGTCATGAAAGGAGAATTCCAAATTCATTTAAACAACACAAAACTAAGAACTCTAAAGAAAAAAAAGCATCTGAAAACTAGGATGAAATATGTATTGCACAAATATATGTCATGAACAATTCGAAACATTTCTCTATGCATCATTTTCTGACTAGAAAGTGCCCAGCGAAACTCACCTTGTGGACCTGCAGTGATGCGTACATGGAATAAACAAAAAATACATTTCTGGTTAATAAAAAAGGGACATTATATATGCTTTAGCTTTCATAAAAGCAAGAAAAACTAAATACAACTAAACATATAAGTTCTACAAAATCAATATTAAGTATTTCTAAGAGCAATAGTACATCATATGACTTGAAAATTCAACTCATCTTAACCTATATTCAACCACAGTTTGAGCAAACACTTAACCCGATACCAAAAGGGATGGCATCTGTGGACATGCCATGCCCACTGGGAGTTTAGTTTATCAACTGTCTTTAACACAGAGATGGCTCCACAAATGCTTAATTACAACATAGTCAATTACTTGTACTACCTGTCTCATCTGTTTACCCTTTACCATAATTTTTGGGAATATTCTCTTTTGTCTTATATTGCTATTAGTACTGTTAATAGCATTATACCATAATGTGTAAAAAAAATAATAGCATCAATATTGATAGCATAAAAAAAAAAAAAAATTAAGGATAGGGGAAATTAGGAGAGGTCATGATGTCTACTAATTGACTCCCTGATGGCTCAGCACTTGTGGAGCCATCTATGAGTAGATACATTTCACAATAGAAAATTAAAGTAAACACTTATTTTCCCAGCATCACTGGGTTAACTCCATAGTTTGTAAAAATACAAAATGTTACCTACTGGCCTGCATGACAAAATACATTGTACTTTTTGTTTATCAAATGTGTTTACACAGATATGGGTCCTCATTTGTTTACCCTATTCCTTGATTTTTGTAAAGATTTCTAAAAATCATTTACTATTTCTATTGGTATTAATATTTCAATACTATTATAATCATCATCATATCAATAATAATAATAATAACATTATCTATATTTAAAGCATTGGAAAAAATTAAAATTCCCATAAATCAAAGAAGTGGAGAAATCAGGTGCTGTTACTAAGGCTTACTAAATG
>NW_020871695.1:246061-248561 GCF_003789085.1 Penaeus vannamei | reverse complement strand
AACTTTATCATTACGTTCATTATTATAATTTTTCATTAGCACCCTCTTTCATATCAAGAACATTAGTAACACCAGTATCATAAGTATTGCGACTGTTGTTGTTAGTGTTAGTAGTGTACACACTACTGTCTTTTTCGTTATCATTATCTTTATCACTATCATCATAACAATCATTACTTTAAGCTTTTTAATCATCTTCCTTGCTACCATTGATCTATATCGCAGCATCAACTTCCTTCAGAATCTACTCGCGTTCTGGCTTGAGCTCCTCCGCAGCCTCAAGTGCAACGGAGAACCCCGGATGCATGCGAGTCACCTCCACCACGAGCACCAGCTGATTAGACAATCCTTCCGGCCCGGCCTAGTACGTCTCGACATCACATTTAATTCAGCGAAGAGCGACAAACTAATGACTAATTATCATAATTAAGTCGTACCATCCATATGGCTTCAAAACTAGTCAGATATTTCTTAATCATAACCTTATCGCCTATGACAAGTTTGGTCTGCAATAAAAATAGTGGTCATATTACACGAAAACCATAATTCAGAACTTCCCCGATCACATCTGTAACGGTGAGACAGATTGATCGGCAATATATCTATTTATTTATTTATCTTTCTTTGTCCCATTCCTCTGTCTTCCGCTTCCTCTAGTTCACCCTCTCCCTCTCCGCCTGTCTCTCCCTTTCCTCCCTTCCAACCCACGTAATTCCTCCAAAGGCAGCATGACACAAAGAGACCAAAGGCCCGCCCTCCAAATCCCCCCCCCCCCTCTGGAAATAATAAAGAGGAGACAAGAAAGGAAAAAGGTGCGAGGGCCTCCTCGGCGTCCGTCATCCGCCCGTCCATCCTACCTGGGCTCGAGCCTTCGCCCTAAACTCACCATTGGTGGGAGAGGAGTAGAGCTTCTTGGTAAGCTCGAGGATGCCGCCGAACTCACTATCCAAGCGCTCTATGCCCTCCCCACCGCGCAGCTCCATGAGCTCGCGCAGTTGCTTGAGCGTGACGCCATACTGCGCCGGTCGTCCGTCAATGGTGGCCATCCTGCACGCAGCTCACGCTCCTCTCTTGCACACCACGCTCACGGCACCCCACTACACCGTCCCTGCAAGCAAAGGCAAAAAAGGGTTAGACATGCGAGAAAAAAATAAACTGACGTGCATTATCTTCAGCGAAACACCGCTGCTTAGTAACAACAGAGCGATCCACCCAATGCTTGGAAGGTTCTTTTTTGAAGGGAAATTCTGCAACAGGTTACATGATCGTCTTTCCTCTCTCTCCTCAAAAGAAGTTGAAGCCACGAACGCGGGCTCTCCGGTTCGGTGGACAGCCTCCCTTCCCGGGTTCCAGCGTACCGGCAAAGTAATACCATGGGTCGTATAGGCATGTAGCGATAATGAACTCTCAAAAGGTGAAGGGGCGTCAGGCCATATATCTCCGAGTTATATGCACTGATGTACAGCATGTTGACATTTATTTACACTTAAACAAATTAAAGCCATGCCTACGAAATCGGGCAAACTCCTTACTCAACGACCTTTCAATGCACATGGGAATCGCTCTTGGCCGAAATGATGGCGGGGTTGCCAACAAAATAAACAATTTCTGATACTACTCAATGGATATATTATTCTACATTGCGCAACTATTCAGCATTTTCAGTTTTGTAAACACACTTTATTTATAAAGTGTATTAATTCATGTGAGTGTGTGTAAAACTATCTCCGTGTAAATTAATACAACTTGCAATTAACATTCCCCCTTCCCTCCTTGCAGCCGGAGGGAACCAAACAAATTACAAAGGAAATGTAAACCAGACAGCAGACTAGAATGGCCACTTGAAATTACATTTGTTAGATTATTACAATACTTCTTTTTAATCGTCAGAAGTCGTTGACATAACCTTTTCATGCTGCTATCCACATAATTAAAAATCAAGTAAATAAAGAAATATCCAAAGAAACCAAACAAATTCCGCTAATTTTTCAAAACAAATTTCACAATACATACACCAGGCAACTTTCCTGATTCACAAAAGACCCTCCGACATTAAACTATAACGCCCAAATCTCAACAGTCGTCAGCGTAAGTTCCTGTATAATGCATGGATAAACGTTTGCGAGCACCATGGGCCGCATGCACACGGGCGAGAGTCTAATCCTGCGTGCATGTGCTTGCGTGGGCGTGTCCAGTTCGAATTCCCCGCCAAGAATCTCTTCGCTGCGTCCGAGCAAGACGTTTCCTCAAGGCCGGACGTCCTAGTGAGGCCCCGAGGGTGACTCACGCTCGGCTCTCTCACTGCACACTTCACTCTTCGAGGCTTGTTTTACACTCACGTGTGTGTGTGTGTGTGTGTGTGTGTGTGTGTGTGTGTGTGTGTGTGGTTGTGTGTGTGTGTTGTGGTGTGAATGTGCGTGTGTGTATGTGTATGTGTATGCGTGTGTGTATGTATGAGCGTGTGTGTATGTATGAGCGTGTGTGTATGTATTGAGCGTGT
>NW_020871695.1:232572-243461 GCF_003789085.1 Penaeus vannamei | reverse complement strand
TCTTTTTTTTTTGTTGTTGTTGTTGTCTCTTCTTTTTTTTATTTACTGTTTTCTCTCCTTTTGTGTGTGTTCTCTCTTTCTGTTCTTTCTCTCTCCTTCCTTCCTTCCTCTTTTTTTTTTTTTTTTTTTACCTAATCCCTCTTTTTGTTGTGTTCTTTCTTCTTGTTTTTTTTTTGTTGTTGTTGTTGTCTCTTCTTTTTTTTTATTTACTGTTTTCTCTCCTTTTGTGTGTGTCTCTTCTTCCCTCCTTCCTTTTTTCCCAGCCCCTTTTTTGTGTGTTCTCTCTTTCTTTTTCTTTTTTCTGTTCTCTTTTCCTGCTCTTTCTCTTTCCTTCCTTCCTTTTTACCTAATCCCTCTTTTGTGTGTGTTCTTTCTTCTTGTTTGTTTTATTTTCTGTCTCTCCTTTTGTGTGTGTTCTCTCTTCCTTTTTTTATTTTCTGTTGTCTCTCCTTTTGTGTGTGTTCTCTCTTCCTTTCTTTCTGTTGTCTCTCCTTTTGTGTGTGTTCTCTCTTCCTTTATTTTATTTTCTGTTCTCTCTCCTTTTGTGTGTGTTCTCTCTTCCTTTTTTATTTTATTTTCTGTTCTCTCTCCTTTTGTGTGTGTTATCTCTTCCTGTTTATTATAACTTCTTCTCTTCCGGTCTTTCTTCTTCTTCTCACTTCCTCTTTCTTCTGGTCTCTCTCTCATTGTTTCTTTATTTTTATGCCCCTTATCCTTGCTCCTTCCTTTCTTCCCGATCTTTCTTTCCACTGATTCCCTTTTGCTGTCCCATTCTCGTTTCTTTTCTTCTTGTGTTTTATCCTTTAAACTTCGTATTTTTCCGTCCCTTTCTTTTCTCTCTCTCTCCTTGTTCCATCCTTTCTTCTATTTTCTCATTTCTTCGTATTTCATCTCCCTTTATCCTGTGTTTTTTCTTTTCTCTCTTTATTTCTACTTTTATTTCCTGTCTCGTTTTTGGTTGTTGTTATTTGTTTTGTCTTTGTTTTTCTGCTTTATCTATCGACATCATCAACGTGTGTGTGTGTGTGTGTGTGTGTGTGTGTGTGTGTGTGTGTGTGTGTGTGTGTGTGTGTGTGTGTATGTGTGTATGAGTGAGTGAGTGAGTGAGTGTGAGTGTGAGTGTGAGTGTGTGTGTGTGTGTGTGTATGTGTGTGGTATGTGTGTGTATGAGTGAGTGTGTGAGTGTGAGTGTGAGTGTAGTGTGTGTGTTGTGTGTATGTGTGTGTATGTGAGTGAGTGAGTGTGTGAGTGTGAGTGTGAGTGTGTGTGTGTGTGTGTGTGTGTGTGTGTGTGTGTGTGTATGTGTGTGTATGAGTGAGTGAGTGAGTGAGTATGAGTGTGAGTGTGAGTGTGAGTGTGAGTGTGTGTGTATGTGTGTGTATGAGTGAGTGAGGTGAGTGAGTGAGTGGTGAGTGAGTGTGTGAGTGTGTGTGTGTGTGTGTGTGTGTGTGTGGTGTGTGTGTGTGTGTGTGTGTGTGTGTGTGTGTGTGTGTGTGGTGTATGTGTGTGTATGTGTGTGTGTGTGTGTGTGTGTGTTGTGGTGTGTTGGTATGTGTATGTGTATGTGTATGTGTATGTGTGTGTGTGTGTGTGTGTGTGTGTGTGGCGCGCGGCGTGCGTGCGTGGTGCGTGTGTGCGTGCGTGCGTGCGTGTGCGTGCGTGCGTGTGCGTGTGTGCGTGTGTGCGTGATTGTGTATGCGATTGTGTGAGTGTGAATGTTCGTGTTCACATGAGTGTTCGTATCCGTATCCGTATCCGCGTACATGTGTATGCGTGAAAGCACGGTATGCACGCCCGCACGAAGCGCCCACCGTAATAGACAGGTGTGAAATGAGTTCTAAACCCGACTTCCGGTTCGGATCGATCTAAATAACAGTCATGGATATATATCGCGATTTGTGCTGAGGCGGCCGCCCCCTTCGCTACACTTTCGCTAAGGCTGGTTATCAGTCACAGCACAACACAGCACTTCTACCGCGGCTCTATCACAGGCAGGTATATCGGAAGCAGCTACTGTATTGTGGAAATGGGTATATCACAAGCCGGTAACATAATGGAAGCGGGTATATCACACATAGCAATTGTATTGTGGAATTGGGTATATCACAAGCCAGTACCGCATAATGGAAACAGGTATATCCATGGACGCAGGTATAACGCAAGAAGCTACAGTATGATGGAAATTGGTGTATCACACGGAACCACTGTATACCATGGAAGCAGGTATATCTCAAGCAGCTACTGTATTGTGGAAATGGGTATATCACAAGCCGTTACAGTATGATAGAGACAGGTATATCAAACGTAGCTACTGTCTACTGAAAGCAGGTATACCTCAAGCAGCTTTATCGCTAAGCAGGCGCTATCTGTAAGGGAAACACGACAGACTAACACACTCTTGTACCGGTTCCATAAAAGCACCCATTTCCTTTGTGTTCTGAATGGACATAAAATTAAATTAAAAAATAAATAAATTCGTTTATATTTAAAGGGATTATGATCGAATGCATGTATGTCTTGCTGCCATGTACATTTGCACACGGATGTACATATAGATACATACACACAGAAAGGGATAGATAAATAGATGATACAGTAAAAGCCATTGGACAGACGGACACGACGGACAGGAACAGACAGCGAACACAAACACACACACGACACAACACAACACCACACACAACACACACACACACACACACACACACACACACACACACACACACACACACACACACACACACCACACACACACACACACACGCCCACACACACACCCCATTTACACTTCCCTACCTACCCCACCCCGCCCCCGCAAGAACAGCCGAGGGCTTTGGGCGGCAGGGGGGAGTGGGGGGGAGTGGGGGGGGAGGGTCAACAAAGCCCTCGATCGGGACGTGACAGAAAGCCCTTCGTTGTATCGGGGTTTCCGTTATGTTAAAGGGGGACCGGAACCCTTGAAGATCCGTTTAAGGAGGGTGAAGGAAGGGAGGAAGAGGAGGGGGAGAGGGGAGGGGGAGGGGGAAGGAGGAAGGAAGGGGAGGTAGGGTAGGGAGGTAGGGGAGGGAGGAGGGGAGGTAGGGTGGGAGGATGGAAGGGGAGGAGGAAGGAGGGGGGGTAGAAGGAAGGGAGGAGAGGGGTGAGGAGAGGGGGAGGTAGGGTAGGGAGAGGGAAGGGAGGCGGGGAGGTTAGGGGAGAAAGAAGGGGGAGGGAGGGAGGTAGAGAAGGAAAGGGGGGAGGGAGGAAGGAAGGGGAGGTGGAGGGAGGAAAGGAGGGAGAGGAAGGAAGGAAAGGGAGGAAGGGAGGGAAGAAGGGAGGGAGAAGGACAGGTAGAATGTAAGAAAAGGGAGAGAGGAAGGAGAGGGAAAGAGGGGAGGAATGGGGAGGGAGGGAAAAGGGGAGGAAGAGATGGTAAAGAGAAGGAGGAAGAAGGAGGGAGAGAGGAGAGGAAAAGAAGGAAAAGGGATGGAGGGGAGAGGAAGAGAATATGGTAAAAGATGAAAGAAAAAAAAAAAAAAAGTGACAGACAAACAGACAGAGACATATAATACAACCGATCATTCCTTACCCCCCCCCCCCGCCCAACCCCCTCCCCAACCCCATAGGGTCCAGGATGCGTGAGAGGAATTTTTACCTTTGGTTGGGGGTCGTGGGAGTATGGTGGGGTGGAGGTGGGGGTGAGTGTATGGATGTGTGTGATGTGTGTGTGTGTGTTGTGTGTGTGTGTGTGTGTGTGTGTGTGTGTGTGTGTGTGTGTGTGCGTGGTGCGTGTGTGCGTGTGTGCGTGTGTGTGTGTGTGTGTGTGTGTGTGGTGTGTGTGTGTGTGTGTGTGTGTGTGTGTGTGTGTGTACTGGGTGTGTGTGTGTATGGGTGTAAATGTGCGTGTGCGTTGCGTGTGCGTGTGTGGGTGTGTGTGTGTGTGTGGTTGTGTGTGTGTGGTGTGTGTGTGTGATTGTGTGTGTGTGGTGTGGGTGGTGTGGTGTGTGTGTGTGTGTGGTGTGTGTGTGCGTTGCGTGTGTGTGTGTGTGTGTGTTGTGTGTGTGTGTGTGTGTGTGTGTGTGTGTGTGTGGTGTGGTGTGTGTGTGTGTGTGTGTGTGTGTGTGTGTGTGTGTGTGTGTGTGGCGTTGCGATACTCAGTGGATCGTGGAAGAGTTATGTGTCTGTTTTATTTTCCAATTCTTGTTATTTATCTATCGATTTCCTTTCTTTTCACTCTCACTCTCTGTCTCCTTCTTTTCTTCTTCCTTTTCTATCTTTCTCTTTTCTCCAATCTTTCTTTCCTTCTCGATCTCTTCTCTCTTCTCCATCCCTTCTCCTTCTTCTCCTCCGCCCTGCCTCCTCACTCCCCTTTCCCCGCCCAACCCACCCCCGTCCGCTCTCCCCCCCCCTCCCCCCACATCTTCCTCTTCGTTATGGCATCTGTGAGCGTGTGAGGTGTGAGACGTGTGTGCGTTGCGTGTGTAGTATTGGAAAAGTTCTAGAAAAAAAATACGATCGATAATAAACTACGCACAAAAAATGGTCCAGTCAGCCAAGTCATAGCCGAAGCCATACTTATCCGAACACTCAGGGAAGCGGAAAAAATAATTATTTATGCCTCGCGACGATTCGGACGAGAGGTGTAAGTGCAGATTTCCAAATTCGCAAACTGCAACATAAATTTTCGGGTCGGAACGAAAGAAAAAAATTATATATTTTTTCGTTCGAGTTCGTATTTCTTTTTCCCTTTTTTCATTTTTTTCTATCTATCTATCTTATTATATTATTATTACTTGTTTTCTTATAATTTTCTTTTTTCCATTATTTCCACCTTTTTCTTTATTATATATTATTATGTTTCTATAATTTCCTTTTCTCTTTTTTCATTTTTCCACCTTTTTCTTTCTATTATTATCATTATTACTTTTTCTATAAATTTTTTTCTCTTTTATCATTCTTTCCATCCTTTTTCTTTCCTCTTTAACCTTTTTTATTCATTATTTCGCTCCAGAAATTTCAACTGACAGGTATTCAGTTTACAACGCCTGTACGGTGACGTCACTGAGGTTGCCCCCCCCCCAAAAAAAAAAAAAAAAAAAAAAAAAAAAAAAAAGTTTTATGAGTCCGAAACACAACGTATTGCTAATGATCACAACCCAATGAAACATCTGTGACATATCTCTTTTAATAACGGCAGCGACCGCATGGATCTCTCTTCTGTCTCTCTTTCTTTCTTATGTCTGTCTGTCTCTGTCTCTTCTCTTCTCTCTTCTCTTTTCTCTTTCTCTCTCTCTCCTCTCTCTCTCTCTCTCTCTCTCTCTCTCTCTCTCTCTCTCTCTCTTCTCTCTCTCTCTCTCTCTCTCTCCCTCTCTGTCTCTCTCTCTCTCTCTGTCTCTCTCTGTTGCAGTCTACTTGTATTCAGTTGTGTCTTGTTCTTGTCTGTCTCTCTTCTCTTCTCTCTGACTGCCTCTCTGATTGTCTACTTGTATTTCAGTGTTGTCTATTTCTTCTCTGTCTCTCTCTCTTCTCTCTCTCTCTTTCTCTCTCTCTCTTTCTTTCTCTCTCTCTTCTTTCTCTCTCTCTCTCTCTCTCTCTCTCTGGTCTTCTTTCTTCTCTCTCTCTCCTCCCCTTTCTCTCTCTCTCTCTCTCTCTCTCTCTCTCTCTCTCTCTCTCTTCTCCTCTCTCTCTCTCCGCCTCTCTCTCTCTCACCCCCTCCATCTCTCTCCTCTCTCCCTCCCTCCCTCCCTCCTCTCTCTCTCTCACCCTCCTCTCTCTCTCTTCTCTCTCTCTCCTCCCTCCCTCCCTCCCTTCCTCCTCTCTCTCTCTCTTCTCTCTCTCTCTCCTCTCTCTCTCTCTCCTCGTTATTCTGTCTCCATCTCCACGCGCCGTAAAATTTTATGAGTCGCCGCCCCGATATACTTCCCCTTAAGAGGCCTTCGGACACGCAGAGTAATTTTTTTTTTTTTTAAGTTCAGAGAGAGAAAAAAAAACATTAAAAACATTAAAATAAAAAGTTAAAATAGCAGATGTAATTTTTTTTAAAGACAGAGAGAAAAAAAAAAAAAAAATAAATTAAAAAATAAAAGTTTTTTTTTTTTAAAGTCAGATGAGAGAGAAAAAAAAAAATAATAAACATTAAAATAAACAGTTAATAGCAGAGTATTTTGAATCAGAGGAAAAAAAACATTTTAAACATTAAAAATAAAAGTTAAATGCAGAGGTATTTTTTTTTAAGTCAGAGAGAAAATAAAACATTTAAACATTAAAAATAAAAGTTAAATAGCAGATGTATTTTTTTTCAAGTCAGAGAGAGAAAAAAAAACATTTAAACATTAAAAATAAAAGTTAAACATAGAGAACCTGTTTTTCATTCAACATACGGCATTTCACAAGAACCTTGTCTACGTACATCTCAATTAGAAAGTATATAAGAAAGAGTTTAAGACAACTTTCGGAATAACAAAAGGGAGTATTGAAACACAGAAAAATTATCTTTCTAAAACTTAGTTCTCGTAGAAAGAGGAATGGGGAGGTGGAGGAGGGAGAGAGGAGGAGAGGAGGAGGAGAGAGGAGGAGGAGGAGGGAGGAGGGAGGGAAGGGAGGAGGGAGGAAGAGGCAGGAGGAGGAAGGGAGAAGGGGGGGAGGGGAGGAGGAGGAGGAGGAGGAGGAGGAGGAGGAGGAGGAGGAAGGAGGAGGGGGGGAGGGAGAGGAGGAGGGAGGAGGAGTGAGAGGAGGCAGGTAGGGGAGGGGAGGAGGCAGGAGGAGGAGAGGGTGGATAGGGAAGGGAGGAAGAGGGGAAGGGAAGAGGAGGAGGAGGGAGGAGAAGAGGAGAAGAAAAATGATGATGATGTGGAGGAGGAAGAGTAGGGGAGGGAGGGGAAGAGGCAGGAGGAGGGGAGGAGGGTGAAGAGAGGAGGGAGGAGGGGGAGAGGAGGAGGGAGGGGGTGTGGAGGAGGGAGGAGTAGGAGGAGGGAGGGAAGGGGTGAGGAGGGGGGGTTTTGGTAGCGGGGAGAGGAAGAGGTTGGAGAGAAGGGAGGGAGAAATGGGGAAGGGGAAGGAGAGGGATAGAAAGGGAAGTGGGAAGTAGAGAAGGCGAAGGGAGTCTAATCAAGTGGGGGATAGGAGGAGAAGAGAAGAAGAAGAAGAGGAAGAGAAGAAGAAGAAGAAGAAGAAGAAAGAAGAAAGAGAGAAGAAGAAGAAGAAGAAGAAGAAGAAGAAGAAGGAGAGAGAGGAGAAGAGAGGAGAGAGAGGAGGAGAGAAGAGAGAGGAGGAGAAGAGAGAGAGAGAGAAGAGGCAGAGAGAGAGAAAAGAGGAGAAAGAGGCGAGAAAGAGTCGATGGAAAGACCGAGAAAGGAGAGAGAGAGACGCAGAGAGAGAGAGAGAGAGAGAGAGAGAGAGAGAGATAGAGAGAGAGAGAGAGAGAGAGAGAGAGATGAGAGAGAGCAGAGAGAGAGAGGCTAACGGGTGATCCGAGTCCAGACAAGAGGAAGGAGGGGGGAAGGGGGGGAGGGGGACAGGTAAGATATCCTAGTCCCAGACCCCCCAAAGCGTTCCTTTCGCCTCCCTCCCCCTCCCCTCCCCTCCCCCTCCCCCTTCTCTCACTCTCCCCCCTTCTCTCACTCCCTCCCTCCCCCCTCGCCCCTCCCAGGTGACTTTGAGGGAACAATAAGTAATGATCCATCACAGGCGTCGTCGGGGAGGGGGAGGGGAGAGGGGGGAGTGGAGACCTCACTCGGAGCTGTGACTTTTTTTTTTCTTTTTTTTTTTTTTTTTTCTCTTTTCTTTATTTTGTCAATTTTATCCTTTGGGGGAAAAAGATGTAATGACGATGATCATGATGTCTGTGGTAGTTTAATAGTGATAAATAACGAGTGATAATGATAATGATGATAATGAGTTAATAATCATAGATATTATAATCATTATATGCCTAGTAATAGTATTATTAGCAGTAGTAGATAATAGCAATAGTGACAGTAATAATACTAATACTAACAATCATAATAATAATAATGAAAATGATAATGATATTGAGTGCTGATGATAATAATACTAATAATAGTAAGAATAACAGTGATGATAAAAAATAGTAACAATAATAGTGATGATAAAAAATAGTAACAATAGTGATATAAAAAATAGTATAATAGTGATGATAAAAAAAATAGTAACAATAATAGTGATGATAAAAAATAGTAACAAAATAGTGATGATAAAAAAATAGTAACAATAATTGTGATGAAAAAAATAAAAAAAAAATCATAAACAATAATAGTAATAAACAATATCATCAACAATGAACGGATAAACTATCAAAAATTAATAAAACTTAAAAATTGCTCTCTTTTCGGGTATACAGAGTCGCGTTTTCTTTCCCATCAACAGAAAACGGAGAATCAGCGTCGAGCCATTGAAAACCATTCACAAACTCATTCGAATTTGTGAATGGTTTTCATTCACAACATTCACCGATTCATTCGAAGCCAGTGTCGAGATTTTTTTTTTTTCGTCTATCACTATCTATTTTCTTTATCTATCACGACTAAAACAAAAGAGAGAAAAGAGATAAGAGTGCAAGAAACGTTGAAAGATTTTTTTTATTTATTTACAGTGGGAGGTCGAGTCTGAGAAATGCTGTGAATTCATTTTGTCTTTGTGTCTCTTTCGCTTTCTTTTTTTTTCTTATTTTCTTTGTCTCCCTCTTCTTTTTCTTTTTCGTTCTGCTTCTGAGTCTCTCTATTTCGATTTCTGGTTTATTTTTTCTATCTTTTCTCTTTCTCCCTTTCTCTCTCTCATCCCGGTCTTTCGTGTATGTGCATGAATGAATGTGCGTAAGCTCTATAAAGAATGTCCATTAACAAGGCATAACAGCAATAATTTTAATAAAATCACAACCCCATAACCCTTCCCCTCCCCTCCCTCTTTCCCCCCTTCCATTCCCCTACCCCCTCCTTCCCTTCCTTTCCCCTCCTCCTTCCCCTTCCCCTTACTCCTTCCCCATTCCTCGCCCTCCCTTCCCTCTCCCTCCTCTCATCCCCTTCCTCCTTCCCTCTCCCTCCTCCTTCCCCTTCCTTCCCTCCTCTCCCTTCCCTTTCCCCCCCCCTTCCTCCTTCCCCCTCCCCTTCCTTCTTCCCTCCCCCTCCCCTTCCCCCTCCCACTCCATCCCCTCTCCCCCTCCCCAATCCCTTCCCCCCCCCCCCTTGAATCGGCGCGACCTGCGAATCCTAAGTGAATCAAGGTAAACAGCTGTTTCGGTACCAATCACCCAGCTCCGTCATAACAATTGCGGGTCGGATTAATGGCAGCGGGATTCGGCAGGAGCGCCAATCGTTCGTGTGGCGTATGATTAGCACCGGGCCGGGGGCTACTTCCTGTTCTGTGTTTCCTCTTTATTTTCTGTCTCTTCCCATTTTCTTTCTGTTGTTTTTTTCTTTTACTCTCCTTCTTCCTTTTCTCTTTCTTTCTCTGTCTGTCTGTATCTCTCTCTCTCTCTCTCTCTCTCTCTCTCCCTCTCTCTCTTCCTCGCTCTTCCCTCCCTCTCCTCGCTCTCCCTCCCTCTCTCCTCTCTCTCTCTCCCTCTCCCTCCTACAATCCTTTCTTAAATATGATAATCGCAGTTAAGTAATGATGACAAACAATGACGAATAGTGTCAAACTTGGTAATTTTCTCAATTCCCTAATTACGAATTCATGACAAACACGAAAGTCGATCTTCGTCTCTTTCAAATTCTAAACAGCAATTAACATTCTACAATTAACACT
Organism: Penaeus vannamei; assembly: GCF_003789085.1. NCBI lineage: Eukaryota > Metazoa > Arthropoda > Malacostraca > Decapoda > Penaeidae > Penaeus > Penaeus vannamei. The sequence continues at coordinate 233,720 of NW_020871695.1, read as the reverse complement.
CAACAATCCACCACAATTAACATACGGGAACTCACTCGGCCTCAGCGATCACAACAATGAACATACGGGAACTCAGCCTTCTGGGAGGTTGGAGACGTCCTTACCTGTGGGAAGAAGAAATACGAATTAATACGTGAAATTGTAGTCCAAATGTCCAAATTCTGATGAAAAATACGGATTAATACGTGAAATTGTAGTTGAAATTCTGATGAATAATATCCGCTTTGAAACGAGAAATATATAGAAGACATTCAGCCGGTTTGTTAAAATTGTACCAGGCGCGACCCCAGTGAATTTTCATCAATGCAGAATTAAGGGCATATCTCTCTAAATATCTGATAGATATAATTCAACCATCTATTTGCCGGGTTGATATGCATGTCTAGACTGATTGATGTGCATTTATTTCTTATTATGCATCTATACAATATACCTGCTCAATTATTTCTTCTCAATCAGCCGGGTTGATATGCATGTCTAGACTGATTGATGTGCATTTATTTCTCTATTTATGCGCAATTCTGACAAACCGGCTGATTGAGAAGAAATCACGGATGGGTAGATACGTGTTCCTTCTCTCTTTAATTATGAGTTGATGAGGAATTTTAATATTATCTTTATTCCTAAATTCATATAGCGGTAGAGTGCTTGATAATCTGAGATTTCTATATAAAAAAAATCATACTAAATAAATCCGTCATTTTCAAGAAAAACAAACATACGAACATATGTGTTATATGTTAATTTGTTATCTAAGTTATATGTTAGCTTAGTCACGTTTTATTTAAGTCTTATACTATCTAAGCTCTCCGTTATTTTAGTTAATTACCTTATAACTTATCTAAAATACGTATTGTTTGAGGAACAGTTATCTAAGTTATACGTTATTTCAGAGATAGTTATATATCTTTTTTTTCTTTACAAGAGTGGCATAATAACCCCTTCCCCCCCCGCCCCCCCTTAACGAAGAACGTGTTGCGGCAGATGGCGGCTGAGCGTCAACGTCAAGCAGGTGACGTGACAGGCTCACCTCTCCCTTCACCTCTTCCTCCCCTCTCCCCTCCCTCCGTCCTCTCCCCAGCTTCCCGTGGCCGCCCTCAAAAGGATCGCCTTCGTTTGCCTTTCCTTTCACTTCGTCTTCTCCCTTT
>NW_020871695.1:217572-227572 GCF_003789085.1 Penaeus vannamei | reverse complement strand
TGCTTCTATTTTTTTTCTTAAGCTTCAACCTTTTTAATTTTTCTCTTTTCCTTTTTCCGTGTTTTATTTTGTTTTTCTTCGTTTGTTTTTTTTTTGTTCTCTGATGGTATCTTTTCTTCGATTTTTCTCTAGTTATTTTTTCAATTTTTCTTATTCCTCTTTATTCGATTTTCCTCCTTTCCTATCCTTTATTGTTCTCCCGTATTCCCGTACTTCCATCTTCGTCAATACTTAATTTCCATCTATTCATTATCAATCATATCATTTTTTAAATATTTTCTCCTTTCACCCCGTCATCACTTTTACCTCTCTCCTTTTCTTTCTCCCTTCTCCGTCACCTTCACTTCCACTCCTCCACCATCACTTCCGGTTCTCTCCACCACCGCCTCCTTCCCTGTTCTCTTGCCACCTGCTTCTCCAACATCATCTCCAACACTTCTCCCTCAGCCTCCTCCTTACACATCATCTCCACCCGTTCTCCTTCACTATCTTCTCCTCCAATTCTTTTATTTTCTACTCCTACAATTCCTACATTATCTCCTCCTCCAGTTCCTTCGTTATCTCTTCCTCTAATTCTTTTATCATCTCCTCCTCCAATTCCTTCATTATCTCCACCTCGACCTACAACTCCTCCTCCTTGTATTCCCACACCTTCACCATTTTTACTCACTCCACCCCCATCACCACTCCTCCACCTTCTTCTTCTCACCTCCACCACCTCTCTCCTCCTTCTCCACCCCACCCCCCCCCTCCTCCTCCTCCTCCTCACCCCACCCTCACCACCACCATCTCGACCTCCTCCTCCTCCACCACCCTCACCACCTCCTCCTCCTCCAACCCTGCAGCCATCCTTCAAGACATCTGAAGTAATGAAGATGATGATGACGAAGAAAAAAGAGAAGGAAGAAAAAAGAAGAAAAGAAAAAGAGAAAAAGAAAAAGGAAAACAAGAAAGAAAGATAATGAAAAAGAAAAAAAAAAGAGAAAAAGATAAAGAAAAAAAAAAAGAAAAACTAAAGAAAAAGAACGAAAATAAGAAAGAAAGAAAGAGAAAAACGGTCTCAATGTCTCAAAATTAAGACCGTCTCAGAAGACACACACAGCTCATCAGACCTCATCAGTCCGAGTCGTAAAATAAGGAAGATGTAATTATCTGTCTTTCTCATCTCGCATGTTCTTTCTCTCTCTCTCTCTCTTTTTCTTGTTCTCGCTCTAGTTCTTTCTTTATTTGTGTTCCTCCCTCGTCCACTTTCTCTTTCCAACTCTCTAGTTCTTGTTCTTTCTTCTTTCTCTCTCTCTTCTCTCATTCTTTCGTTCTTTTTTTCTCTCTAACATTCTTTCGTTCTTTCTCTCTCTCTCTCTCTCATTCTTTCGTCCTCTTTCTCTCTCATTCTTTCGTTCTCTTTCCCTCTCTCTCTCTTCTTTCTTCTTTTTCTCTTCTCTCTTCTTCGTTCTCTTTCCCTCTCTCTCTCTGGAGGTTAAGGCTGCGTGAATATTATCTAATATATATACTTAATTATCTATCTATTATCTCTTCATCTCTTTCATCTTACTTCTCGTTTCACATATTCCTCTATTTCTTCTCTACTTTCTTTTTCTCTTTCGGTTGGTGCAAGAATCTTATTGTATTTTATATATCTTACTTTCTCATCTTCGTGTTCAACTTTTCCTCTGTTTCTTCTTCATCTCTACGTCACCTCCACTATCGCTATTTCCTTCTCTGTCATTCTGTTTTTACTTTATTCTTTTGCTTCATTTCTTCACTTCCTCACTTCTCCTTAAATGTATGCGAGAGAATTTATAGTGGAGTGCACCAAGAAAGTAAGAAAGAAAGAAGAAGATGAAGAAGAAGACGAAAAAGAATAAGAGGACGAAGACGAAGAAGAATAAGAACGAACGAAAGAATAAGAGGAGAAGAAGGAAGAAAAACAAAGAAGTAGACAATGAAATAAGAAAGAAATAAAAAAAAAAAGAAAGAGAAGGGACAGGAGAAGCAAAAAAAAAAAAAAAAAAAAAAACACACGAACACGAAAAAACGAATAACAAAAACAAGAAAGCTGAAAAAACAACAACAAAACACACACAAAAAACAACAAAAAACGAAACAGGATACACCACCAACTGCAGCCATTAGTCTAGGGAAAAGGGGGGGGGGGTTCGCGCACTTGTAAAGTATCTTCTAAGTAATGGTGACAAATGCCGTTTAAGAGCGACTTGGCGGACCGGTTCGAGGTTCGGTTCAATGGGGTGGTTCTTGTCGGTAGATTTATCGGATTTTTCTGGATTTATGGTTTGATTTCGTTTTATTTATTATTATTTTTTTTTTTTTGGGGGGGAGAAGGGCATTTTTTTCGTCTGGCTATTTTTTTATTTATTTATGGTGCTTTCTTTCTTTATTATTATTATTATTATTTTTTTTTTTCTTTTTTTTTCATTTTTTTCGTCGTCAATTTTTTTTTAACTAATTCATTTAATGATGGTTCTTTTTTATCTTTTTCTAATTATGTTTTTTTTCCATGTGGGATCTCCTTCATTGGTTCGTCTGAGCTACCTTCCGATACCTTTCCCTCTGTGGTTCAACTCTCGCTGGTTCAACTTGGGTTCTACTTCTCTGTAATTCGCGCCTCTCTGTGGATTATTTTCTCTTGGCGGTTCACTTATCATGGTCTCTTCACGGATTTATTTATAAAAATTATTATAATTATGATTATTTATAACGACATATATAATTATTTATAACGACAACTTAGTTTATTTAATTATGTTCCATTTCTCGTGTTTTCTTTAAATTATCGTATTTCTCTCTCTTCCTTTACGATTTGTCATATTTTTTTAATTATGTTCTATTTTACGTGTTTTCTTTAAATCATCGTATTTCTTTCTCTTCCTTTACGATTTGTTTTTTTTTCTTAATTTTCGTTTTCATTCCCCTTTCTCTTATAAAATAGTTTGTATTTGTTTTAGTTCTCTTGTTTTACAGTTTTATCCCTTTTCTTATTTCCTTTCTTATAATTTTCTCCCATCTCTCTTTTAACGTTTTCCTTTATTCTTATATTCATTACTTAATCATATCTCAAGTCATTCTATTCCTTACATTCTTATCTTTTGCGCAACTTTTCTTTAAGTAATTATATTCATGTCACTCTTTACGACTTACTTTTACTTTAACGATTATCAGCTATTGCGTCATCTGCCATTTCGTTCAATTAAAGTTATCAAATTAATTTAATTGAGGTGACAGGCCGCGGATTTTATTGTTAGTTGCAAAGGACGTTTTATCATAAGGAAAATTTGATGGGTGAGTGTGTGAGTGAATGTGTGTGTGTGTGTTGTGTGTGTGTGTGTGTGTGTGTGTGTGTGTGTGTGTGTGTGTGTGTGTGTGTGTGGTGTGTGTGTGTGTGTGTGTGTGTGTGTTGTGTGTGTGTGTGTGTGTGTGTGTGTGTGTGTGTGTGTGTCGTGTGTGTGTGTGTGTGTGTGTGTGTGTGTGTGTGTGTGTGTGTGTGTGTGTGTGTGTGTGTGTGTGTGTGTGTGTGTGTGTGTGTGTGTGTGTGTGTGTGTGTGTGTGTGTGTGTGTGTGTGTGTTGTGTGTGTGTGTGTGTGTGTGTGTGTGTTGTGTGTGTGTGTGTGTGTGTGTGTGGTGTGTGTGTGTGTGTGTGTGTGTGTGTGGTGTGTGTGTGTGTGTGTGTGTGTGTGTGTGCGTGGCAGAAAGAGAGAGAGAAGAGAGAGGAGAGAGAGAAGAGAGAGAGAGAGAGAGAGAGAGAGAGAGAGAGAGAGAGAGAGAGAGAGAGAGAGAGAGCAAGAAAGAGAGAGAGAGCAAGAAAGAGAGAGAAAGAGAGATACACCAAGACACAAAACAGAAAACGAAATTTCAAAAAAAAATCAAAACCAAACACAGAAACCTCAATCACGAAACAAACAAACAAACGAAAGCCAAAACACACACGGCAGAAACAACAAACCAACCAACCAACCAACAAAAGGACGACCAATTAGACCCACTTTCACCATCATAATTAACCAATTTCTCCCACGCTCCTTCGCCAGATATTCAAACGCTCAACCGACAAACCGTCTCTCCGCCCGTCAGCCAATCACAGATCGACATGTGTCAATCACCAGCCAATCAGCGCAGAGAACACTAAAACGTCACTCCAGCTTGCTATTTCTTCTTTATTTCTCTTTATTCTGCATCCTCCTTACTTCCCCTCTCATTCTAACTCTCTTTATCCTAAAATATATTTACTCTTCCTTACTCTTAACTCTGTTTATCCTATATTTTCCTTACTCTCCCTCTTACTTTCCTTATCCTACACCCCCCCCACCTTCCCCCCCTATCCCCACCCCCACCCGAATCCTAAACTCGCCTCCTTCAACCCCCCCCCCCCCTCCTACAGACAGACACAATATCAAAACATTGATCAATATTAACGCTAATTGACAACACGGGGAAACACTTCACCTCCCCATACCTCCACCCTACCTGGCCCCCTTCGTTTCTCTCCCCTGTCCCCCCTACACTCTCCACCTCCTCCCTGCCCCCCCCTACACTTCATTTCTCTCCCCCTATCCCCCTACACTCCCAAACCCTCCCTGCCCCTTCATACCTCCCTCTACCCCCTCCCCCAACACACCCCAACCCCCTCCTGCCCCTTCATACCTCCCTCTACCCCTCCCAACACACCCCTCCCTCTCTACCCCCCAAACACACCCCTCCCTCTCTACCCCCCTCCTCTGGACATTTAATGGGGTCGTCCTTTACGTAATGAGAGGCGGCCGACCTGCGTAAGAGTCCATTAAGGGGTTCCCATTTCCCACTTAAGTGTCTCGTCTCGAAGTAACCCCCCTTTGAGGACTTCGGGGCACTCTCATTACATAAGCGATTTGACGATTGAGATGAGTGGCGTCTGTGAGTCGGGAGGAAGTGACGTCATTGAGTCGTGTGACGTCATTGAGTCTGACGTCATTGAGTCTGACGTCATTGAGTCGGGAGGAATGACGTCATTGAGTCGGAGGAAGTGACGTCATTGAGTCGGGAGAAGTGACGTCATTGAGTCTTGATGAGTGACGTCATTGAGGCTCGATGAGTGACGTCATTGAGTCTCGATGAGTGGATGTTTGTGATCGCAGTTGTGACGTCATTGAGTCGGGAGGAAGTGACGTCTGTGAGTCGGGAGGTGAAGTTGACGTCATGCGTGAGAGGAGTGACGTCATTGACGTCATTTGAGTCGAGGAAGTGACGTCATTGAGTCGTGACGTCTGTGAGTCGGGAGAAGTGGCGTTCGTGAGTCGGGAGGAAACGTCATTGAGGCTCGTGACGTCATTGAGTCTCGATGAGTGGATGTTTGTGAGTCGGAAGGAAGTGACGTCTGTGAGTCGGGAGGAAGTGACGTCATTGAGTCGGGAGGATGTGACGTCATTGAGTCTTGATGAGTGACGTCATTGAGTCTCGTCTTGAGTCTTGATGTGTGACGTCATTGAGTCTTGAGCGTGGATGTTTGTGAGTCAGAGGATGTGGCGTTTGTGGAGTGTAAGAAACGTTTGTTGAAATTGGAGAAAGAACGTTTGTGATTTGACGTTTGTGAATTGGATTTTGTGACGTAAATTGGAGAAATGAATTGGAGAAAATAACGTTTGTGAATTGGGAAAAAGAACGTTTGTGAATTGGAGAAAATAACGTTTGTGATTTGGAGGCAATGACGTTTGTGAATTGGAGAAAATGACGTTCGTAAATGGGAAAAATAAAATTTATGAATTGGAGAAAATAACGTTTGTGAATTGGAGAAAAAACGTTTGTGAATTACAGAAAATGACGTTTGTGAACCGCAGTAAATGACGTAAATATATCGCGATAAGTGACGCGTAAACCCCGATGAGCAACGTTTGTTAATCTCGATGAAAAACGTTCTTTGAATCACAATAAGTAACATTTGTGAATCCCAATGAAACGTTTTTTTTTTTTAATCACAAGTAATTTGAATCCCAATAAAAAAACGTTTGTTAAATCTCGATGAAAAACGTTCTCTGAATCACAACAATTAACGTTTATGAATCCCGATAAACAACGTTTGTTAAATCTCGATGAAAAACGTTCTCTGAATCGCAGGAAGTGACGTCACAGGAAAAGAGCCAATCAGCGGCGTAGGCTTTTGAATCTCGGGTCTTCTTGCGCGCTGATTGGTCATTGCTCGAGACCTCTGCTTGCGTTCGATTCCGTGAGTGAAGCCCGGCCATCCAGTAAGTTCCCAAGCACACACAAAATACGGCGATGTGTATAATCATGGAGGAATCCGCATTTCAAACGTGACTTTTCGGTTTTAAATTGACACGAGAGAGATTTTTCTGATGGCTGCAACTAGGAGAGTCGAGTGGATGCAGTGTGTGGTTGCGCTTCTCGTGTGTGTCAGGTCTTTCAGGTTTTTCTCTCTCTCTTCTCTCTCTCTCTCTCTGTCTTCTGTCTCTCTTCTCTCTCTCTCTCTCTCTCTCTCTCTCTCTCTCTGCATCTCTTCTCTCTCTCTCTCTCTCTCTCTCTCTCTCTCTCTCTCTCTCTCTCTTATTTCTAAATGTCTCTCATTATCTGTATGTCTCTACTCTCACTTTTTTTTTTGTCCTCTTTCTCTTTCTTTCTGTTTTGTCTCTATCTATTTATCTATTTGTTAGTCTCCCTTTTTTCTATATGAACCCATCATCTCTCTCTCTCTCTCTCTCTCTCTCTCTCTCTCTCTCTCTATTTTTCTCCTCCTTTCCCTCTCCCTTCTCTCTCTCTCTTATTTCTAAATGTCTCTGCACTTATCTGTATGTCTCTACTCTCACCTTTTTTCTATGTTCATCTTTCTCTTTCTTTCTGTTTTGTCTCTATCTATTTATCTATTTGTCTCGTCTCCCTTTTTTCTATATGAACCCCATCCTGCCTCTCTCTCTCTCTCTCTCTCTCTCTCTCTCTCTCTCTCTCTCTCTCTCTCTCTCTCTCTCTCTCTCTCTCTTCTCTTCTCTCACACACTCATTCACACGACATCCATCTGGACCTCACAAGAACAACAAAGCCTCCATAACAACGGTTCCTAAAATGGATTCTTAATGCACGACAATTATCCGCCGAGAAGAATATCAAGCCAAGAATTACCCGAGAATTACCCGCCATCTACCGTCGACAATAACAAGCTTTCATTCCAAACCGCTCAACTCCTTCTTCTTTTTTTACATTTTCCCTCCTTTTCTTTCTTTGTGCAGACTCGAATATATACATATATATATATTTCTTTTACGAATGCACGGTCGAGGTAATACCAGCGCGCGCTCGTGACGGACGGTCGGTTATCACAGCGCTACACGAGACTTTGTGGCTACGCTTTAGGATGACTGAGGCGGAGATGCGAGAGTGAATTCCCGTTTTCAATGTGATGGAGTGCATAGAGTCGGTAGGGAATGGATGAAATTGATGTTTCAATCGGGCGTGGAGCAGTCTGAAAATGAATATATATATATATATGGGGAGTGATTAGTTGACTCAAGTTTAATACTTTGGTTTAGTATATGTCTTAAGTTTAATGTTTTGGTTTAGTATATCTCAAGTTTAATGTTTTGGTTTAGTATGTCTTAAGTTTAGTTTTGGTTGAGTATTTGGTTGAAGTTTAATATTTTGAGTGTCTGAGTTGAGTGTATGTTTAAAGTTTATCATTCTGGTTGAGCATCTTTAAATCTCAATATTTTAGTTAAGTATATATCTGAAGTTTGATAGCTAAGTATCCCTTTACAGTTTAAAAATTCGGTTAAACGTGTCTGAAGTTAGATTGTTTGGTTGCATATACTTATTTATCCGACGTTTAAAACTTCGGCTAAATACACATTTGATAGTAACTTCACTGAGTGTGTTTGAAGTTCAAAAGTTTGGCCGAGTAAGTGTAAGCATATGTGTCTGAAGCTTAATCCTTTGGCTAAGTATATACTATCGCCTGTTTGTTCTTTCTGAATATCAGCGCAATAAAAAAAACAGTAAGGATTTTTATCACTACTTCCGGGACAAAATTACTTATCATATGATACAGTAATATTCACAAACAACTGTTTCTTTCTTTTACTAAAATATTCATCCCGATTATAACTCACATCTTCAAATACAGAATGCAGAATAAATAATAGTGATGATGATGATGACAATAATAATAATAGCAACGGCAACAACAATAATGATAATAGTAATAATAGTAACAACAATAATTCTAGTAGTAATAATGCTAATCATAATAATGATAATTATTAATACTTTTATTATCATTATTTAAATTACAAGAATATAACAACAAGCACAATAATAATAATTAAAAAATAATAATAATAACAATAATAATAATAATAATAAACTGTCAAATGAGATCGCAGAGGGGGGGAGGGAGGGATAGGGAGGTCATAATTACTAATCCTATTCGTGACCTGATCCCCCCCCCCCATTCCCCCGTCAGGTCAAGTTCATCCTAATCATATAACATTATAGAAAAAAACTACACATTAATAATTAATCTACTGATACAAAATAATCTTTATTCCTCCTATCTAGGAATGATTTTGTTTATCTTCACTTTTCATTGATTTAAACGATATAAAAAATCTTAGAAGTTTCGGTTATTCTATTTTTTTACTTTATAGATATGACGAAATGCTCGAATTTCACGGGAAAGCAAAGTCTGTGATTGTTTTTGAAAAGTCACTTTCGAGGGAGAGAGACTTTCTCGACGTCGTCACAAACAAGTAAAAAAAAAAAGAATGTTTTTTTTTTTGAAATTTCTCACGTGCAAAAAGAAAAATAAGATCAACAGATTCCTTTGTTTATTCTGGACAAAAAAATCTTTGTTTTTTGTTTTTGTTATCGGTTTTTTTATCTATTTCACTTTCTTCTTTTTTTTCACGATTCTTCTAAATAATTATTCAATTTTTCTATTTTACTATGTCTCTCTATAACTAAATTTCGATATTCTTATTCTGCTAATCTTGTAGTCATTATTCTCATCGGGTTTATCTCAATTTTCCCTCATTTCTTTATACAAAGTTAACGATCACAATGAAATAATCAAACATGACATCTCTCTCTCACTTTCTCTCTCTCTCTGTCTCTTTTATCTCTCTCTCACTCTCTCTTATCTCTCTCTTTGAAAATGAATAAATATTGTTACGTCTCGAATTCTTTATGTACACGTTTCTTTTTTCTTGTGGTCATCTCTTTCTTTCTCTCTCCCACACATTCCCTCCTCCTTACACACACATACAAACACAAACACACATGCACATACACAGACTACACATAACACATACAAACAAAAAAAAACAAACACATGCACATACACACCACTACACAACACATACAAACACGCCACAACACTCCAACAAACACACACACACATACACCGTACCCCCCCCACCCCACCCCACCCCTCCTCCCCAATACACCCCACACACCTACAAAAAACACCGAGGTCCAGAACTCCCCCCCTTCCCCTTCCCCTTCCCCCTCCCTCTCCCCCACCCCCTTTTGTTCTATCCCCTGCCTGTCCTTTCCACCAGGTGTCCGTCGATAGGGGGGGGGGGGGGGAGGGGAGGGGGAGGGAAGGGATAGGGGTAGGGGAGAGGGAGGGGAGGGAGGGAGGGAGGGGGAGGTTTAAAGCTGCGCGGCTATCGTAAAACGAGCTATTTCTTAGGACAATAAAAACCGGGCGGATGGCAGCGACCGGGAAGTAGGCTTAAGAGACTAACCATCTTTTGACCTGCGTCCGAGGTAAGTAACGCCGCTACCGTTCGAAAGTCACGCGCGAGGGAGGGGGTGGGGGTTAAGTAGGAGGGGGTGAGGTGGGGGGTAAGCTATATAGCGGAGGAGGGAAAGTAGGAGGGGGTGGGGTGGGGAAAAAAGTGGGGGTGGTGGGGGAAAAGTAGGAGGTGGTGGGGGAAAGTAGGAGGGTGGGGTGGGGGAAAGTAGGAGGGGGTGGGGGGTGGGAAATAGGAGGGGGTGGGGGAAA
>NW_020871695.1:195072-212572 GCF_003789085.1 Penaeus vannamei | reverse complement strand
TGGTTTCAAAAATATCCCCAATACACTTTTGCTATAGTTCCTAAGATATTCATAACTTAGTAGGAATCTTTGTAGGATTTCAAAAATATCTGCAATACACTTTTGATATAGTTTCAAAGATATTCATAATTAAATACAGTCTCAAAAACCTAAGATATTCATAACTTAGTTGTAGTCTTTGTAGGATTTCAATAATATCCGCAATTCACTTTTATACAGTTCCTAAGATATTCACAATTTAATACAGTCTCAAAAACCTAATTAATACAACTTTTGTGATTTCGATATACTTATATTGATATACTTTTAACATAGACTTTAAAATAATGATATCGTTTAATACTTCTCATGAGACGAAACTTTACAACCGTTGTTTTCACAGAGTTTGTAAACTATTAAGATCTATACATCAACGTTCCTAATGCTTCTCGTTTCAACCTGCTAATTAATATTCATACATCATTGGTTCGTTGGGTGACTCATCATAATAGAGGAGATCTAATTATCATCTTGTAATTAAGATGAGGTCGTTTTATTTTTTATTTTATTTTTTATTTTTTTTAAGTCTCTGGTTGGGGTGGGAAAGTGAGGGAGGGAAGGAGAGGGAAGAAAAGAGGGAGAGGGAGGGAGGAGGAGGAGAGGAGGAGGAGGAGGAGGAGGAGGAGAGGAGGAGGAGGAGGAGGAGGAGGGAGGGAGGGAGGGAGGGAGGAGGAGGGAGAGAGGAGAGAGAGGGAGTTAAGCAGAAAGGAAGTTAAGACAGAAGGGAAGGGAAGGAAAGAAAGAGAGAGAGAGAGAGAGAGAGGAGAGAGAGAGAGGGAGAGAGAGAGAGAGAGAGAGAGAGAGAGAGAGAGAGAGAGAGAGAGAGAGAGAGAGAGAGAGAGAGAGAGACCAAAACATGACATGTATTTGCACAAGCTTCCTTCTAACTGCAAAACTTCTAGTATTTTATCAAATCGCGATATTTTCTCTTCTCAAAAAAAAAGGAAAGGAAAGGAAAGGAAAGGAAAGGAAAGGAAAGGAAAAGGAAAGGAAGGAAGGAAAGGAGGAAAAAGGAAAAGGAAAGGAAAGGAAAGGAAAGGAAAGGAAAGGAAAGGAAAGGAAAGGAAAGGAAAGGAAAAAGGAAAGGAAGGAAAGGAAAGGAAAGGAAAGGAAAAAAGGAAAGGAAGGAAAGGAAAGGAAAGAAAGGAAAGGAAAGGAAAGGAAAGGAAAAGGAAAAGGAAAGGAAAAAGGAAAGAAAGGAAAGGGAAAAGGAAAAGGAAAAGGAAAGGAAAGGAAAAGGAAAAGGAAAGGAAAAGGAAAAGGAAAAGGAAAGGAAAAGGAAAAGGAAAAGGAAAAGAAAAGGAAAAGAAAAAAGGAAAGGAAAGAAAGAAATAAACACACACACACATACATACACACACAGCTCAATAACCGACAGCCAGAGAACAGAGGCTGAACGGGAGCTGTCGCCATTACGTTTCAAGAAGACAGCGTGACCGACGCCGCCCACTTACCAAATTACTTATGGCGGCGAGTCGGTGAGATTACGCTCAGATAAATCACATATATTTTCGCATTATGTGAATTTTGACAACGGCATTATGCGGCTATTTCATGTGTGTGTGTGCACGGAGCTATAAATTCACTAAAGCTTATTCTCGCCACATAAGAGAGGCTTATTTTCATTTTTTTTGCCGGATTCATCTGGTGTTTCGCGCAGAATAAGACGAGTGCAATGCACAGAATGAGTGAAATGCACAAAATGAGCAGAATTAGTGAAATGTTTAAAATGAGTGAAGTGCACAAAATGAGCAGACTGAGTGAAATGCACAAAATGAGCAGAATTAGTGAAATGTTTAAAATGAGTGAAGTGCACAAAATGAGCAGAATGAGTGAAATGCACAAAATGAGCAGAATGAGTGAAATGTTCAAAATAAGTGAAGTGCATAAAATGAGCAGAATTACTGAAATTCGCAGAATAAGTTAAATGTGCAGGTGGAGCAAAATACACAGGAAGATTATATCGACCAAAGTGAGCAGGTTGAGTGGAGAGATAAGGCCGATAAGACTATGTAAAAATATATAATGGGATGTTTGTATAAAGAAAGTGGAAGAGGAAAAGTCTGAAGTGGGGGAAAAGGATCGAAATAAAAAAGAAATACAAAACCTTGAAGTGGAGGAAGAAGACAGATAAAGACATACAGAAGAGTCAAGAAAAGACAAAATAAAAAAAAACACCAAAAGAAGTCAATAAACTGATATTAAACCCCCAAAACCGAAGAAACAAGAATCAACCAAAAAAAGGCGCAGCGAGAATGCAGGTAAAGGACAGTTATGTTGAAAGTACCAATTTTAGCCTCGTATCCCCTCTCCCTCTCCTTACCCCCCCCCCCCCGCATTCCCAGGATAATGACCACTTCGACAGATTTTGTGTCTGCCATGGTTATCCTAGTCGGGATAATAAAATATAAATGGATTTCTCTCTTCCTTTGTTTCTCTTTCAACGTGTGTCTGGAGAGAGAGAGAGAGAGAGAGAGAGAGAGAGAGAGAGAGAGAGAGAGAGAGAGAGAGAGAGAGAGAGAGAGAGAGAGAGAGAGAGAGAGAGAGAGAGAAACATGTGACGGCCTGTGCGGGTAAACGTGTGCATGTGTTCGTATGTGTGCGTGCGTGGCTTAAAATCCCGTTAAAAAAAAAATCCTCACCTCACAAGTGCGTTCAAGTTTGTTTCAGGTTCGAGTCTCAACCAAAAGCAACATTTATTTCCATTCCTTCATTATGCACGTGGGTTTACGAGCTCTGAAATCCCTGTTTTCTGGCGAGCTTGAGGTTCTTTCTACTTTACTGTATTACCTTTTCTTCGCGTTCATTTTGTGAACTCTGATACGTATAAACACACGAAACGGTATTTAACCCTAAATACTACCACATGTATCTAATTCTGTGGAAATTTGTTATGTTTTAACATGTATCTCTCGACAGATCATCGCCATTTTATGTGAGTTACAACTGCAATTAGAATTCCCGCCAAAAAAACAAAAGACAAATGAGCTGCGCGCGCCATCTGTCGGTTCAAAACTCGAAGTTCATTTAAATAGAATAAAAAAAAAAAAAAAACGAAGCGTCTAACTCCTCATGACTTCGGAATAAACATAGCATATAAAAATACATTTTTTTGTGTCTTTCAAAAACATGACTAGAAAACTGTCCAGAAAAAAAACGTAATATTTATGACCATAAACCAACATTCGAACAGCCAATCTAACCTGACTTCTGAAAAAAAAAAAAATGTCTTTAAGAGCAACATAAAAAGATAAACAACTTTGTGAACAAGCCAACCACTTAGTTCTTATAACTCACACTTGGGGGTAAATAATGTTAATCCACAGCCTTGTGATTTACGTAAACACCAACATTACGTAAAGCCGATAACTGCACTATAACACTATAAAATTAAACCCAAACGTCATTCAAGCTACATCATAATGCATATTACATTAACGGAATTTTATTTATTTATTATATTTCCCCCCAACAAATGTGAGATATTTTTGTGATATTTAAACTCTCGGTAATTCTATGTTTGAACTTATGTAGGCTGTATTTACGTTCGTTTGATTAGCTTTTGTCTCGAACTGGACGTCTTAATTTAGAAAAAAAAAAGTGGGGCAGGAATTTGTGGTCACCTGTTTTTTTGTTTTGTTTATTTATGTTTTTTTTTTTAACTTTATATCTTGTTTAGTTTGGTGAGTGCGCTGATATTTGACTGCCTAACTCTGACTCTCTCTCTCTCTCTCTCTCTCCTCTCTCTCTCTCTCTCTCTCTCTCTCTCTCTCTCTCTCTCTCTCTCTCTCTCTCTCTCTCTCCACAACAATAAACCACAACTTTAAACGACGGGCCGTGTCCCTGGCCAGCTGGTCATAAGAATCAAGGAGTGAGAAAGAAGAAAAAATTCAAGTATACAAGGAGAGAGAGAGAGAAGAGAGAGAGGAGAGAGAGAGAGAGAGAGAGAGAGAGAGAGAGAGAGAGAGAGAGAAGAGAGAGAGAGAGAGAGAAACAGAGAAAGACAGAGAGACAGAGAGTCAGACAGAGATAACCGTGGCCAAAGAAAAAAAAAAACAGATGCCATACAAAAAAAAGGAAAAAAAAATCACCCCCCCCAAAGACCCGCCCCTAACCCCCCCTAAAACCCCTACAAATCCCCCCGCGACCCGCCACAGTCACATGGGACCGTCCCCCCTCGTGGCTTAGTGACCCACCGAGAATCCCAACGTTAGGTGACCGGGAGAGCGAGCAGAGCGGCCCCGCAGACCCTCCAGCTCTCTGGGGAAACTACCCTCCAGACCAGCGTGGAGACCGCCTCGCCCGGGTGGGGATCCCCCGCACGAAGGACCTCCCCTTTATATCCGGTCCATTTCTATCAAAATAGCAGACAAGGGAAGAAAAAAATGCGAATAACGAGACGAAATATCAACATGGAGATCACAAATATTCATCATATGCTGGCTGTGGCGGTTAGCGCGACGAATTGCTAGGACGTGGCGTAGGGGAGCGTAGAGTGGAGAGTAAGTTCGAGGAGATGATAGAGGCGAGTGACAGATCGCCGAGCTGGAAGAAAGTGTGGACGTTGAAAGACGGCAGCGGAAGGGCAGGGAGGAGAGAGGCAGATGAGGGAGTAGGACCTCGAGAAGAGAGAGACTTCAGATGAGACAGAGATCAGAGCAGACTCCGATGCACGACTACCTCGCACGAACCATCAACCAGAGTGCGACTTCGGGAGGTGCGGCGCGATGGAGAGGGGATAATTGAAACGCGCTGGATCACTCGCACCAAGCGCAGAGAAGACGTAGAAATGCAGCAGGGAGGTACGAACGACCGAGGACTGAAACAAAGAAACGACGAAATGGCAAGGCATAAGGCGAAAAATTGAATCCAGCGCGTAAAAAGCGAAGGAGGTAAGGTGCAACTGTTGAAGAGGAGGAGCGAGGCAGAGGACCAGATACGCAGGAGTGCACGCACGCGCGCACGAGCCAGTCTATCTTTGCGTGCCACGAGCCGTGATGCCTTCGCTACAAATAGAATCTCACGTACCATTCTGTGGAGTCGACAGCGACTTGAGGGCGCGCCGCGTCCCGGAAGCATGTTATCTGATGAAGCCTCAAAACTGTCGGGTCCGAACAGGCCTGCTTTAATCGACTGTGTAACAAACTACGTGTTTTTCTACCGCGTACTACGTTTCAGACTCTCCGAAATCTGCACTTCCATTTCCGATCTTCTCCGCGATCTCCCCCCCCCCCCTCACCATTTTCATTCGATAGTATGGAAATGAATAACCTGATAATTCTGTCTTTGCTTTCTTATACCGGTATATTCTTATTCCCTCTTTACTAGTTCTTCGCTGCTCACCTTCGAGTGTGAGATGCCTTATCGAATATCGACGATATCACTTCCCGAAGATATTCATCGGGGATCAAAGATGGGCGTCCTCCCCATTCTCCTCCTGTCACTTGATCCCACGACTCCTCATTATCGACCAGTAGTAATGGAAAACTATTAGCCAATATTGACGTCATCTCTGTCATTCCAGGAGATATCTTACCTTATCGCGCCTTGAACCGAGCACGATAGCTTTTATAGCGAATTATTGTATAATATGATCCAGCCGCCCTTCGCGAACAGAAAGTGCCATAGACCGCGAGCTACGAACAATAGAGGACATTGGCAACTTACACCATAAACTTAATCGTCTTACCGTTTCCCTGATCTTTCTGAACGACCCCCACTCTGGTATCCCTCACGTTCACCCTCGCGTCAGGACACATAGCTGACATACTATACAAGCTCCACCTTCCAATTACACTCTCCGTCACCACCAGATCTATTGGAGGTAAAAAACACTTACCGAAAGGAGCACACCTCTCACATGGGGAAGCAAAGTCTTCGTCATTTTCTCTGAATGTCATATTTTCTCCTTCTTTATCGTATTTTGCCTTCACTTCTCTCTTCCCATTTTCTGTCTGTCTTTCTGTCTTTATATCCTGCTGCTTCCCTCACTCTTTTCAGAACAGATCATTCTCTAATTTTTGTCTATCTGCCTCACTTTCCTCGGTCTCCCATTCTCTCTCCTTCCCTCCATCTCTCTCTCCCATCCGCCTATCCCTACATCCTCCCTCCCACCTCCTCCCTTTCCTCCCTACTTTCCACTCCCCCTCCCCTCTTCTCCCTCTCCATACCTCTCCTCTCCTTCCCTCCCTCCCCACCTCCTCCCCTTCCCCTCCCACACTATCCATCCTAACTTCATTCTACCCTCTCCCTCCCTCCCCCTTCCCCTCCCTTCCTTCCCCCTCCATCTCCTCCCCTTCCCCTCCCACACTCCTCCATCCCCCATTCATCCACCCCCTCCCCCTCCCCGCCCGCCTGATACACCGCACTGCCGCTCTTCCCAGCTGATCATCTCCGCATTAAGATGTCAAAGCGACGGCGGAGAGAGGAATTCCCGAGGCTAAGATGGCGTCTTTACGATTCTTTCGGAGATAAAAGCGAGAGTGCGAGAGGATGAGTTTTTTTTAGTCTATAATAAGGGGTTGAAAGGGGGGTGGGTGGAAAGTGGATCTTGGGATGGGAGTGATTTTACGGAGTTTTTTTTTCTAGTTCGTGGATGGTGGTTTGGGGTTTCGTTTGGGGTTGTGTGTATTTTGTTTTTGTTTTTGAATGTTGTGATTCTTTTAAGGGAGATTGGCATTTTTTATACATATTATTAATTACAATATTTTCAGTGAGTTCTGTGCAGTTGTGTTATATACACATTTTCATTATGTATACTTATTATATATATTATTAATATCATTATATCTTTATTATTATTATTATTTATTACTATCATCATTATTACTTATTACTATCATTATCATAATTATCTTTATTATCGTCGTTATCATCATTATCTCTAACATATGCTCCGCCCAATCAAAGTAGTCATTTTATCCCTGTATCTTACCACAGGTTTCGGTGACTAAGTGCCCACGACCTCTATCCTTCCAGGAATAATTGCAACAACGACGCCCATCCCGAATCACATAAAAGAGCCACACTCGCCCTCTCTCACACGACACCCAAGAATGGCGACAATGAAGAGCCACATCATTCCCCGATCCCCGATTTCCCAACTTATTATTTATTATTATTATTATCCCAAATTATTATTATTATTATTATTAAGAATTCCCCGATTATGCAACGCTCGTCCGGTTTAAAAACTCTGACGTCAACCGGTTCCGTACGGCTTCGGTTTCCGGTCAGACCGCGCGGGCTTGAGACATTTTCCCCGCCTCGCCTTCCCGATGGTTATTTTCCCCAAACCCGACTCGTTCCAGGTCTTGCATCAGCGTGGAGGGAAGATCGTCGCTGAAAGGAGGAAGAGGGGGAGAGGAAGGGCAGTGGAGAGGAAGAGGGGAAAGGAGGCATGGAGGGAAGAGGGGGAGAGGAAGGGCAGTTTTGATGCAACCACTCGGTCCGTTTCTTTTAGACTCGGACGTTCAAACCCGGTTCCCGTACGCTTCGAATTTCCGGTCAGACCGCGCGGAGGCTTGAGACCATTGTCCCCCCGCCTCGCCTTCCCGATGGTTATCTTCCCAAAACCCGACTCGTTCCAGGTCTTGCATCAGGGGCGTGGAGGGAAGATCGTCGTGAAAGAGGAAGGGCAGTGGAGAGGAAACGAAAGAGGGAGAGGAAGAGGAAGGAGAGGAAGAGGAGGAGAAGGAAGAGGGAGAGGAAGAGGAGAGAGGAAGAGGGGAGGAAGAGGGAAGAAGGGCGTTGAAATGAGGACATGCCTTGAGGGTCGAGGTGGGAGGTGGTAGGTCGAAGTGGAGGCCGAAGTGCAAGTTGGAGGCGATGGCGAAGCCAAAATGCGAGTCAAAGCCCGAAGTCGAGGCCAAAAATCGGGAGTCAAAAGGCCGAAGTCCCCCGGAGAACAAAATGCGAAGTCAAAAGCCGAAATTGAGGCCAAATCGAGTCCAAAGGCCGAGGTCAGAAAGCCAAAATCGAAGTCAAAGCCGAAGTCGAAGCCAAAATCGAAGTCAAAGCCGAAGTCGAAGCCAAAATCGAGCCAAAACGAAGCCAAAATCCGAAAGTCGATCGATGGCCCGCCAGAAATCACCGACGGATAGTTTTCCCGACTCACCCCCTTCTTCTCCATAAATGTCCGACTCCCCAAACCCACCTCATAAACGTCCCACACAGCCACGACGGGGTCTTCCTGCCTCATACTCCTCGATGGCCCCTCCATTCCCTCCATGCACAGTGTGAGTATGTCACGTCGCCGGCCCTCCCCGGACCCAGGCGTACGCGCCTCGAAGATATTGTTATTATTCAAATCCCCAATTGTGGGCCTCCCCCAACTTCCGCTGCTCCTGGACTTTTTTTGGGGAAAAAGAGTGATTGATTTAACTAAATTAATACCGCGTGGATTCCTTAGCTGGCGCTGTGGGCTGCGTTCCCAGGACGGTGGGGAAGATAGATAGATAGGGGGAGAAAGGGGAAGGGGGAGACAGAGAGGAGGAAGGAAGGAAGGAAGGAAGGGAGAGGGGGTGGGAAGGAAGGAAGGGAGAGGGGGAGGAAGGAAGGAAGGAGAAGGGGGGAGAAAGGAAGGAAGGAAGGAGAGGGGGGAGAGGAGGGAGGAATGAAGGGAGAGGCGGGGGAAGGAAGGAAGGAAGGGGGGGAGAGAGAGAGAGAGAAGAGCGAGAGAGAGAGAGAGAGAGGAGAGAGAGAGAGAGAGAGAGAGAGAGAGAGAGAGAGAGAGAGAGAGAGAGAGAAAAAAAAAATAGAAAAAGAGAGAAAGAGACCTTATATAAATACAAAAAAACCTATTCCAAGATTTTATGGCCTTGACATCTGCTATGATTTTCTTCCTCAGAAATTGTTACCAAAATTCCTATCGCATTTTCGTTCCATCACCGACACCGAACTACCGAACTGTCGACGTAAAATTGCAAATTCGACCCACATCCTATAACTAAACCTCACCCGAAAATATGTGCAATAGAACTGACTAAAATTTACGAGACATATATCAAACATAGAAGTGTAGACTGGCATTCGGCAACATGCACTAATACCTGAGATTTGAACAGTATAAGTAGTAATATGATAATAACAATAATCAACAATGAAGTAGTAATAGATAAAAAAATAGAAAAAAACTCAACAATATAATAGTAGTAATAATGATAACAACAATAATAACGAAAAAAAAACTCATCATGGAAAATGTACAAATAACAGTAATACAGTGAGCAATGTCGTATAGGCCTACTAATTTTTAAGTATAAAAAAAATAATTTACAATCCAGTTTTTTAATCATTGGCAACAGGAATTTACACAGATAACAGCAAAGCACCTCCTTATATTCTATATTTATTATGATTTCTACTAATAAATGAATGATTTTCTATAGGCCTACCTACAATCTAAACCATAAACGAACACAAAATTAAACTATTCACTTTGAAAGATGATATTGCCGTTTTCAAATCAAATCATGTTTCTCTTCGATTAAAATCTACTCTAGTTTCGGATCACCTGTCTTCATTCAACAAGACTTTTTATTCTATTTATTTATTTATTTATGTCTCTTCATTCAAGGGAACTTTTTATTCTATTTCATTTTTCTACCAATAGGCCTATACAATATACTCCTTAGCTTACACCTTTCATCCTCAAACTTCCAGAAAATTCTTGCTTAAATCAAAACGCCGAGAAATAGACAAGAGAGAGAGAAATGGAATGAAATGGATGAGAAAGGAAAAATGTATTGTGACGTTTCTAGCCCGCCTATACACTCCTGCTCAGGCGATAAAACCGAATGGGATGAATTTCGTTTTTTCATCGTCTGGTTTGAGGAATTTGGTCCTACTCGAGATGTTACATTCTCTCTCTCTCTCTCTCTCTCTCTCTCTCTTCTCTCTCTCCTCTCTCTCTCTCCTATCTCTCTCTCTCTCTCTCTCCTATCGCTTATATCTGTATATATATATATATTCATATTATATTTATCATTTTTTTTTTGGGGGGGGGTATTCGATTTCCTCTAAAAATGCTTAATTGTGTTTTGTTCATCAGAGAGAAAGAAAATGGAAATATCATATCAATAAACAAATAGATACACAAATACAATAAAAAAATGTTCTATACAAGAAGAAATCACTACATAAAGGAAATACAGAAGACAAGCAAGACGAAACAAGATAAATACCCATTATGAAACAAAACAACGATCTTTGGAACACGAAAACAAGAGAAATACCTAATCCGAATAAAAAATAATGGACCTAAACGAGACTAAACAAGCCATTCCTCACCTTTTATCCTTCGAACAACGAGCATGAATCCACTTGACAAGCAGGTGCGAGTCGGACGAGTCTTTGGAGAACCACTTGTCACTCTTTCGGAGATTTCAACTCGTGAATAAGTAACGATCTGCGACTTCGTTATAAAAAAAAGGAAAATGCACTCTTCACTATATTTTTCGTGTTGATCTTCGATGGTTGAATAAATATTTTTTCTAATTAATAACGGTGATTGATATATTTTTTTTCTATTTGCCGACACGAAATGTTTCATTGATCAAACGTACTCCGTCTATCGTCACTATAGTCCGGTAAAGACAGACGATGCCTGCGCTCTACACACGCATCTCACTCATGCTAGACGAGCTTCCTCACGCAGCGAGCTCCCACGTCCTCACCCTACAGTGGCAACACGCCATCTGACTTCCTCGCCGCTCTCCACGCGACTCCAGCTCTCTCTCTCTCCCTTCCTTCGCGGGCGGCTCCGAGACCCCGACCTCCGACCAATAAGAATCCAGCGCGCCTCCCTCCGCGCGTTCTGATTGGCTGGTTCTAATTTCCCGCTATAGCCACGGCGACTTCCAGAAGAAACGCGACGGTTTTGGAGAGGAACATCCTCAGAGATGCCTGCGGGTAGTTCATTTTGATTTCCCTTTTGTTTTGAGGAACAATATGATGTTTACGTGAGCGTCCGGGGGCAGGTGAATAACAGGAAGCCTACGCTGAGTAAATGAAAAGCCTCGACAAGTGATGTATGGCATTTGTAACGATCAAATTATTTCCAATGGCGCGGTGCCTTTCCACCATGTGCGATACTTATTTCCTTTGTTCTAACTTGGGCAAAGATTAATTCCGCATCAGTTCGTAATTAAGATCAGCGTAAGGCTATCGAACACTTTGAATTAAATCTAGTTATTCTGTATGAATAATGACCTCATGATATACACATCCAATTATAGGACTACCGCAACTAAAATTACACGCGCCATACATACACACGAATATCTCTTATACCCCTATTGCACAAACCTGTTTTCCAAAACGAATTCCACATAACTGAAAAAAAATGCACTCAAAGAACTCCAAGAGAAAATATATAACTGAAATGCACTGCTTGTCACATTAGGGTGATTTCGCATGACCAAGAGAGCAATAAAAAGATGTTCTGGCGGTCTTTAAAAATAAATAAACGTCGACCTTCTTCAAGTGCTTTCTGAGAATTAATTCTGTCTAATGCTGGGCGTCTTCTCTTTTTCATTTTTTATTTCATGGCTATTTAGAAATGAATTAAGATGAAGGAAATATATCAAAATTCATATGAAACGTATTTAATTTTTCGTGTTTTTTTCCCTTCATTCTGAACTCTAAAACTACGTCACTTTTCAAAAAGACACGTCCAGCGAATCCATCAACTCAAACGGTCTAAAATCACAATAAATGTTACACATCCACTTTTCCTTCACGGATTATATATAAAAAATAATAAAAAATACATAATATTTCTTTCTGAATCTTTTTCACTCGCTTTTCCCTCCTTCACATCCGTTCGGAGTCGAAAGCCTCGTTCAGATATCTCACTCACGCGCTCTGACTGTGTCCTGGCCGCTCTTGCGCTCCATAAACCTTCCGTCCTCGCCGTGTCGTATGATAAGTGTCTTTTAAAAGGCCCGGAGAAGGTGAGTGTAATAATGTTCCTCCGATTCGGGTCTCCGGCGAAAACAGGTGCGTTCAAAGCAGGAAAGTGTCGGCGCGGCGGCCATTAACATTTTCACAGTGTCACTTCGACGATTCTTGGATGTAGCTGGCTGGGGTGGGGTGGGGAGGGGGGGGGAGTGGTAGGGGGGGTGTGGTGGGAGGGAGTGGTAGGTAGGGGGATGGGGGGTGAGGGGGGGGAATCCTTTTCACACATTTCTTCTTCTTCTTTTGTTTTTTTCTTTTCGCCCTTTCGCTCTTCCTTGGAATTCGTTACACACCGCTCCCAACGACGGAAATTTTTATGTTTTCCTTTTTTTTTTTTTTTTTTGCTGTTTAACATAAGTTTTCATTTTTTGTTGTTTAAGTTGTGAATTGATATGAAAAAAATTGTGTTTTTGGTGCAGTCGATGCATACGTGTTAGATTTAATGCCAGTATTTATAGATGTGATATATTACTATTGGCTGTTGTATTCCCACCAGGAACTTTCTTTCTGTCTGTCTGTCTTTGTGTCATTATATCTATTTTTTCCCTTCTCTCCTCTCCTCTCTTCTCTTCTCGCCTCCTTTTCTCTCTGTATCTGTCTCTGTCTGTTTTCTCTCTCTCTCTCTCTCTCTCTCTCTATCTCTCTCCTCCCCTCACTATTCCTTTTCCTCTATATTCTCTTCTCTCTTCTCCCGATCACCCCTCCTCGCTCTCTCTCCTTCTTACCTTTCTCTCTCCTCCCACTCCCTTTATTCTCTCTTCTCTCTCTCTTTTTTCACATCTCTATCTAGATAAAAAAAAAAAAAAAAAAACAAGAAACAGTATTCTTTCGATCTGATCCCAGAGGTCGCTGTGCCTCATCGAGCGATCAGACGTTGCTAAAAAAATAAGTAAAAAAAAAGTAAAAAAAAAAAAAAAAAAAAAGTAAACAAAAGTAAAAAAAAAAAAAAAAAAAAAAAAAAAAAAAAAAAAAGTACCGAAAAAATTCTAGATTTTACTGGGTACTTCCGGCCCAAGCCTCGAACCACTTGTCAGTAAACACAGATGGAAGACAATAAAAGCCGTTTAGATCAGAGTCATTTAAGGAGAGATATGCTGGACTGGACTGGCTATATTGTCAAAACTACGTATGTCTTTTATCTGTGTCTGTCTGTTGTTATATATGAACACACACACACACACACACACACACACACACACACACACACACACACACACACACACACACACAGATATATATGTATGTACACACACCCACACACACGCACTCATACTAACACTCCCACACAAATACACAGACACACACACGCACACATTAACACTCTCAAACACACACACAAGCGCGTGCGTTTTGCGTACCCATCCACACATCACATCTAAACACCCACGACACACATACACACACAAACAGGTGGGGAGGAGAGAGGTGGGGGATAACGGAAGAGGGAAGAAGGGAGAGAAGGCATGTGTACCTTGTTTTCATTCCGCTAAATTTAGATTGGGAAAGTAGGTTCGGATAGTATTAAATTGTAGACCTCAAGCCAGACTCATTCCCAACAAGAGAGAGAGAGAGAGAGAGAGAGAGAGAGAGAGAGAGAGAGAGAGAGAGAGAGAGAGAGAGAGAGAGAGAGAGAGAGAGAGAGAGAGAGAGAGAGAGAGAGAGAGAAAGAGAAAGAGAGAGAGAGAGAGAAAGAAAGAGAGAAAAAGATCTCTCTCTCTATCTCTCTCTGTCTCTCTCTATCTCCCTTTCTCCCTCTATACCCCTCTACCTCTAGGACATAAAGGGAGATAAAGGCACACAAAAATACATGTTTATGGCTTCTCGTCGAGCGCGTGGGAGTTCGCACTGCAACGGCCTGCAAGACGACGAGACAGCCGAGCCACTTAGCCTGCAATGAGGGAGTTTCTCGCGTAATGGCGGGGACGAAACATGCACGCCGGGTCTGGGTCTAAGCAGCCGGAGTTTCGGTTTGGACACGGGCCGAGTACACGGGAATACGGTAGGTAGACAGAGAGGAGAGACAGGGATAAGAGAGTGGAAGGAGAGACAGGGAGAGAGAGAGAGAATACACGGGAGACACACGGATAAAGAGAGAGAGAGAATACACGGGAGACACGGGGATAAAGAGAGAGAGAATACGGGGATAAAGAGAGAGAATACACGGGAGACACAGGGATAAAGAGAGAGAATACACGGGAGACACAGGGATAAAGAGAGAGAGAGAGAGAGAGAATACACGGGAATACGGTAGGCAGACAGGATAATATGGAAGGAGACACAGGGATAAAGAGAGAGAGAATACACGGGAGACACAGGGACAAAGAGAGAGAGAGAATACACGGGAATACGGTAGGAAGACGAAGGGAGGAGACACGGGGGAAAAGAATGGGAATATAAAGGGATAGAGAGGAATGCTGAGAGACGGTACACGGGGATAAAGAGAGAGAGAATATACGGGGATTTAGAGGAATACAAGAGGGTGGGGGTGGGGGGGATATATGAGGATGAAGAATGATAATTGAAGGTA
This sequence comes from Penaeus vannamei, assembly GCF_003789085.1. NCBI lineage: Eukaryota > Metazoa > Arthropoda > Malacostraca > Decapoda > Penaeidae > Penaeus > Penaeus vannamei. The sequence continues at coordinate 198,048 of NW_020871695.1, read as the reverse complement.
ATAATGAGGGGAAATACACAAGAATCTCTCTCTCTCTCTCTCTCATCTCTCTCTCTCCTCTTCTCTCTTCTCTCTTCTCTTTTTACACACACACATACACACAACACACACACACACACACACACACACACACCACACACACACACACACACACACACACACCTCTCTCTCTCTCTCTCCACACACACACACACAACACACACACACACACACACCACACACACACACACACACACACACACACACACACACACACACCACTTACAACTATCTTCTCTCTTCTTCTTCCTTCTTTTACACCACACACACACACACCTCTCTCTCTCTCTCTCCTCCCCTTCTCTATACACACACACTATCTCTCTCTCTCTCTTCTCTTTTACACACCACACCACAATCTCTCTCTCTCTCTCTCTCTCCTCCCCTTCTCTTTACACACACACTATATCTCTCTCTATTTTACACACACACACACACTGCACACCACCACACACACACACACACACACACACACACACACACACACACACAAACACTCTCTCTCTCTCTGTCTCTTTTACAAACACACACACACGAAAATTGACATGAAGGAAACCAAATATGGCACTGATAATTTTCCGATAAAAAATATTAACATTAAATTATTAAATATTATTAAATCTTTCTTATTCTATATTTGGAAATTGGGTCAAAAATCTGTTCCGTTCGAATGTAAGTTAATTGCGTGCTGCGAGGTGGAAATTATCATTGAGGAAAAATCTGTCATATTCGGTTAATTAATATTCATGACATTTTTTTTTATGGATGACAATTTTTTTTTTTTTGTCTGTCTGTCAGGATTTCAGTCAGTCTGTTTTAGTTTCTCTCTTCTTTCTCTTCCTCTTCCTCCTTATCCCCTCTTTTCTCTTTTTTCTTCCTTGCAACTCTCTTTCTTTTTCTCTTCTCCTCTCTCTCTCTCTTCTCTCTCCTCTCTCTCTTCTTCTTCTTCTTCTACTTCTCCTTCTCTCTCTCTCTTCTTCTTTTTCTACTCTTTCCTCTCTCTCTCTTCTTTTTCTTCTCTCTCTCTTTCTCTCTTCTCTCTCTCGCTCTCCCCTCTGTTCCTCTCTCTCTCTCTCTCCCTTCCTCCTCTCCCTCCCCCTCTCTCTCCCTCCTCTCTCTCTCTTTATGTGTTTAAGCCAATCTGCCATTATTTTTTTTTTCTTGTGGCTATTTATCCACCTGTTTATCCGTCTCTGTTTCTACTTCCTGAATAGCCTTCCTCGAGCACTCCCCCCCTCCCCTCCCCTAATTATGATACGTTATTAAGATAAATATTTCGTTTTATCGGATTATCGGCCGGTTATCGTTGGTTGGAGGTCAGTGCTTCTTCTTTCTCTCTTCCTGTTCTTCTTTATCTCCCTTTTCGCTTGTTATTGTCAGTTTGCTTTAGTTCTTGTTTTCTATCTTTTCTTGTTTCTTATTTTTTTTTCTTTTTTGTTTCCTCCTTCTCCTTATTTTTTTCTTCTTCTTCCTCCTTTTCTTCTTATGCTGTTTTCTTTTACATTTCTCTCTTTCTCCTTCCTTCTATCCTTCACGTTGAATTTTTCTTCCTCTGTCTTTCCCATCTAATCTCTTCTTTCCTTTTCTCTCCTCCTCTCCTTTCTACACAAATTTTCTTCTCTCCTTCTCCATCTTCATCTTTATCCTTATCTTCATCTTCATCATCTTTATCTTTTTTTTTCTTTCTTTCTTCCTTCTTCTTCATCTTCATTTTCATCTTCATCATCATCTTCTTCCTCCTCCTCCTCCTCCTTCTTTTTCTTCTCCTCCTCCTCCTCCTCTCCTCTTCTTCTTCTTCTCCTTCTCCCCCTTCCTTCTTCTCCTCCTCCTTCTTTCCCCCCTTCCTTCTTCTTTCTCCTCTCCTCCTCCTCCTCTCCCTTCCTTCTTCTCCTCTTCCTCCTCCTCCTCCTCTTCCTCTCTTTTCCCCCTTTCCTTCTTCTCCTCCTCCTCTTCTTCTTCCTCCTCCTTCCCTCTCCTCTCTCTTTTTTTCCCGTGAGAAAGACCACCCCGCTCCTTCGACCACTCAAGCACCTGCATTAACACGGTCAGGTAATTCCTTAAATCGGACCGAGAGGAACGATAAATATACGTAATATTCGCATTGTATGATATGATTTATGATTTTATTTTCTCTCTCTCTCTCTTTTTTCTTCTTCTCTCTCTCTTCTCTCTCTTCTCTCTCTCTCTCTCTCTCTTCTCTCTCTCTCTCTCTCTCCTCTCTCTCTCTCTTCTCTCTCTCTCTCTCTCTCTCTTTCTTCTTATTTTCTTTTGGCATTCGCATTGAAGCGAGGCGGCGGGTAGAGGTGCTCCATTATGGTGCCGCTCTCCCCCCCCCAAAAAAAAAACAAAAAAACAAAAAATAATATATAATATATAAATAATATATATATAATATTAAATAAAAAAGAAAAAATAAATAATATAAAAAAGTAAAAAAAAAGGAAAAAGGAAAAATAAAAAAAAACTCCTAAAGAATAAATAAATAGAATAGATGTAAAAAAAGGAAAAAATGAAAAAAAAGAAAGAAAAAAAAAAATATATATATATACAGTATATAAGTAATAGTAAAAAAAGAGGAATGTATAAGTGATGGAATAAGTAAAAGAAAAGAAAAAAAAAAAAAAAAACAGAAAAAGAAAAACAGCGAGAAAAAGAAACAAAGAAAGAAAAACGAAAAACAAAAGAAAACGAATCAACACACATAAACAATCCATTCGATCGTCTGAGAAACCTCAATAAAGCGACCTTATTTCAATCCTTCCTCTCATGGCTTCGATATTGGCGATCATCTTTTCCCTTTTCTAATCGCCAGTCGTATTTCAAGATGGACGACTTAACGGTGACAGAAACAGATGGGTCGCGCAGTCATTTTCCCGCCTTTTTGCGCCCGACTTTCGAAAGTCTGATCAAAGTGGAGGGAAATGTGCTAAAGACCAG
>NW_020871695.1:182572-187572 GCF_003789085.1 Penaeus vannamei | reverse complement strand
ATTCTTTTTTTTCTTATTCTTCTTTATTTTTCATTCATTTATTTATATATATTTTACTCGTTATTTTCACCTTATTTTTCTTTATTTTTTATTCTTTCATTCATTTATTTTTCATTCCTTATCTATTTCTTTTTAATTCTTTATTTTCTGCATTTTTTTATATTCTCGGATTTTAAAAGACTCACAAGACGCTTTCCTCTCTCGATGCGACCACCTGTCAAGTGCGGTCAAAGCGACCACCTGTATAATGCGGGTAAAGTGAGCAACTATATGCGTATAAAACGACCACCTCTATAATACGGACAAAGCGACCACCTGTAACCTTTATATTAGAATTAAAGGCAAAGTATACTTGAAAAAATGTACAATGCATTTAATTAACATAAGTTGCGCCTATATCGACCACTTGGTCTAAAAACGACCACCTGTAAGAACGACCTTTCAAGACGACCACCCTTCAAAAAGTCTCTTAAAAAGAGAACCAAAAACGACCTTTCCAAACGCCCTTTAAAACGACCACCCTTCAATATACCTCTTAAAACGACCACCCTTCAAAAGACCTTTTAAAACGACCATCCTTCAAAAGACCTTTTAAATCGACCACCCTTCAAAAGACCTTTTAAAACGACCACCCTTCAAAACGCCTTTTAAAACGACCACCCCTCAATACACCTTTTAAAACGACCACCCTTCAAAAGACCTTATAAAACGACTACCCCTCCACACCGCCTTTTAAAACGACCACCCTCCACACCGCCTTTTAAAACGACCACCTGTAAAAAGAAAACTAACAACGACCACCCTTCAAAACGCCTTTTAAAACGACCACCCTTCAATATACCTCTTAAAACGACCACCCTTCAAAAGACCTTTTAAAACGACCACCCTTCAAAACGCCTTTTAAAACGACCACCCCTCAATACACCTTTTAAAACGACCACCCTTCAAAAGACCTTATAAAACGACTACCCCTCCACACCGCCTTTAAAACGACCACCCTCCACACCGCCTTTTAAAACGACCACCTGACCCTTCAAAAAAAACGACCACCCTTCAATATACCTCTTAAAACGACCACCCTTCCCAATTCGACCCGACTTCCTTTTAAAACGACCACCCTTTCAAAACGCCTTTTAAAAACGACCACCAAACAAAAACGACCACCCTCAATACACCTCTTAAAACGACCACCCTTCAAAACACCTAAACGACCACCTTAAAACTTTTTAAAAACGACCACCCTTCTCTTAAAACGACCCTTCCAAACACACCTCTTAAAACGACCACCCTTCCAAACACCTCTTAAAACGACCACCTATAAAACACCTTCCTATACCGTGTGATTGGCTGTAACGACCTCCTGTTTCTCGAGTCTTTCATGACAAACTGCCGAACAATCTGTCTTTGTAACTCCAATGGCTGCGGTTTCGGACTCTTTGGCGAGTTGTGAGGCAGCGGAGGAAGACGCGTTGGTTTGTTTGTCTGTTTGTTTATGTTTGTTTGTGTTTGTTGTTGTTGTTGTTGGTGGTGGTGTGTGTGTGTTTGTGGATTTGTGTGTTTTTGGGTTTGCGTTTGTTGTTGGTGTGTGTTTGTGTGTATTTGTCTGTGTGTGTGTGTGTTTGTGTTTTTTGTTGTTGTTGTTGTTGTTGTTGTTGTTGGTGGTGGTGGGGTGTGTGTGTGTGTGTTTGTGGGTTAGTGTGTGTTTGTGTGTGTTGTGTGTGTGTTGTGTGTGTTTATCTTTCTATTTGTATATCTATCTATCTGTATAGTCGAGAGAGAGAGAGAGAGAGAGAGAGAGAGAGAGAGAGAGAGAGAGAGAGAGAGAGAGAGAGAGAGAGAGAGAGAGAGAGAGAGAGAGAGAGAGGAGAGAGAGAAAACACATTATTTCTATTGCTTGTGATTTTTATTAAACACTCCTTTTTATCCAGAAATAAGGTTATGCAATAAATACTTCATCTAAATAAAACAATGTAAAAATGATTCGAAATAGTCATGATCTAATCAACTAATTGTTAACACATAAAAGAAATATTTAAAATAATAAAAATAAAACAAATTGACAGACGAAAAATAAATGAAAGAAAATTTTATGAAAAAGAAGTAACCCAATAACGAGAAAATACAGATGAAAGACATAATTGAAAATAAAATGAGAGACAAAGAAGGAATAACAACCAATAACAAGAAAATAAAAATAAACAAGATAAATAAAAATAAAAGAGTAAAAAAGGAACAACAGTCAATAACGAGAAAATTCAAAAATGGCGCCAATTCTATCGGTTCGTTAAACTTTAATGTACGTGAGAACGCTGAAATTATCTTTCATTATCACATGTCTATCTTATTTTCAAAATTACTCTCCTATATTTGGATTTGTTTTCTTAAGAATATTTGTACAATACAAGAATATACAGTTTGTTGGTAAGAATTCTCGTTATTGGATAAATGTGCGTGGTGTACTTCCATATTCTTCTAAAAATCAATAAAATACAAAAATGTATTAATCCATGTTCCTAAAGCAAGTAAAAAAAATATAAATAAATAAATATTAAAAATGCAGACAATAATTATATAATTTAGATAAAGAACATGCATTTTCTCTCCATCATTAATCATAATCTTGTGCTTGGACCCAAATTACAAAAGAAATTAGCCGAAAAATATTAAGAAATCGGAAAACCCACAAAACATGCGAATAATAATGCGTTTTTTTTTTGTTTTTTTTTGCTCTTCATTCCAACATTTTTTTCTTCTTCTGTAAAATCGACACAATGAACTTTGTAACAATACACAAAAAAGAAAGGAAAAAAAAAGGGTGTTTAACCTACTCAAAAGTGTGCCTCGCTTCAAACTATAACGAAAGAGAGAGAATGGCCACTGTAACCTAGTCAAATTTAATGGAAAAAAAAAATACGTTTGCATAATGTATTGTATTACGTTAACGAACCTCGCTGCGCTAACCGAATGCCGTTAAACAAGAATCCTATGTAACACGTACCGTTCAAAAAAAAAAAAAAAAAAAAAAAAATCACTACCCGTTATTATTATTTTTTATTCAGTAACCGTTATAAAGTATTTCTTTGTCACAAAAAAAAAAAAAAAAAAAGAAATACGATTGTCTTAAACAAACGTATTCTTATTTACTAATTGGAGGTGGCTGAATGAAGGCAGTTTCATTGAGGGAAAATCTGGCGTGTAGTAAACAGTGCTGTGAGAGGGAGAGGGGGGGAGGGAGGGAGGAGGGAGAGGGAGGGAGAGGGAGGGAGGAGAGGAGAGGAGGAGAGAGGGAGAGGAGAGGAGGAGGGCAGAGGAGAGGAGAGGAGAGGGGAGGGAGAGGAGAGGAGAGGGGGAGGGAGAGGAGAGGGAGGGAGGGAGAGGAGAGGAGGGGAGGGAGAGGGAGGGGGGAGGGAGGAGAGGGGGAGAGGGAGAGGGAGAGGGAGAGGGGAGGGAGGGAGATGGGGAAGGGAGAGGAGGGGAGATGGAATAGAGGAAGAGGGGGATGAGGGAGCAAAGAGGGAGAGAGATAGAGATAGAGAGATGGGGGGGAGGGAGAGAGTAAGAGAAGAGAAAGCTATAGAAAAAATAATGACGCTGATGATGATAATGATCATTAACAATAATAATAATAATAATATAATAATAATAATAATAATAATAAATAGTAATAACATATTATAATAATAATAATAATAATAATGTAATATCAGTAATAACAATAATGCTAATAACAATAATAATAACATCAGCAATAACAATATTATTAATAACAATAAAACAATATAAATAACAACAACAGCGTTATAACATTATTATAATATTACAAGTATAATAATAATAGTAATGATAACAATAACAAAGATCACGAAAACAACAATAAAACAACGCCAATGACAATAAATAACAATAACAATAACAACAACAACGCTAATACAACCAACGCAAAAAATCTACGGAGTTTACACACCCAACATCACACTCACCGGAAACTCCCTTCTTCATTTTTTACAAGTTTATGGAGCGTAAAAAAAGAGAGATGACACGAGAAATAACCAGACATTTTTTTTGTACAAGTCAGAACTTAATCTTACTCGTCAGTATTTTTTTTTTTTTTTTATCCTGGAAAAAAAGTTGTCGAGAGAGTAAGAGAGTAAGAGAGAGAGAGAGAGAGAGAGAGAGAGAGAGAGAGAGAGAGAGAGAGAGAGAGAGAGAGAGAGAGAGAGAGAGAGAGAGAGAGAGAGAGAGAGAGAAAGAGAGAGAGAGAGAGAGAGAAGAGAGAGAGGAGAGGAGAGAGAGAGAGAGAGAGAGGAGAGAAGAGAGAGAGAGAGAGAGAGAGAGAGAGAGAGAGAGAGAGAGAGAGAGAGAGAGAGAGAGAGAGAGAGAGAGAAAAGAGAAGATAAAAAAAAGCGAGAGGCAGAGAGAGAAAGACATAAAAAAAAGGAAGAGCGAGAGAGAAAAAGTCTCTCTCACTCTCTCTTTCTTTTTCTTGATACATATTTCTTCTTCTGCTTCTTCTCCTTTCCCTCCTTAAAAAAAAAAAAAATCCACGTGATCTTTTTCCCAGAGAAAGCGTCGACGGAGAGAAGGACGGGGAAGGAAAACAGCTGAAGATCGCAAAGGCGTCGGGTCAGCTGGTGTGATTTACGGCCCAATAAACCGAGGAATTTGCTTCTTGAATTCCTCTTTCGGGTATTTCTTTCTGTCTCTCTCTTTTTCTTTCTTTCTTTTTTTTCGGCGGAGGGGAGGAAGAAAAGTGTCGCTTGCTGATAAATGAAACAAAGTAGTATTTCGCATTCATTTTTCTTCGTCTTGTTCTTGTTTTTGTTCTTCTTTTGCTTTTCTTTTTCCCCTTATTATCTTTCTTCGTATTCTTCTTAATCTCCTCTTTCTCCTTCTTCATTTTTCTTCATATTCTCCTCCGTCTCCTTCTCTTTCTTCATAGTTTTCTGCTTCTCCTTCTTCTTCTTCCCTTTCTTCATAGTCTTCTTCTCCTTCTCCTACTC
>NW_020871695.1:174779-179122 GCF_003789085.1 Penaeus vannamei | reverse complement strand
AGAGAGAGAGAGAGAGAGAGAGAGAGAGAGAGAATGTGTGCGTACGTGTGCGTACATGAACATGCATGTGCTACCGCGTGTGCGTGGGAGTGGACGTGTTAGTGTCCCAAACACTTATAAACGGAAGCAGGTAGAGTAAAGGGGGTGTTTGGGTGGTCCTTGCTCCCCCACTTTCTCCCCAACACCACGATTCATTGTCTCGCCAACTGATCAGTTCCCGTTTATGGGGGGCTATAAAATGGCCGTAATTAGGCAGGGCCAATACTGAATTCCGCCCACGCGCTCGCCTCTCGCCTACCTGAACGGACGACATCAATCAATACAAACTGGATTCCAAAACAGAAAGCAATTCATTCTGGAACTCTCGTTAGCGTCATCAATTTAAACAAAAATGCATGCGTTACTGCAATGGTGCTTTAATAATAGCCTTAACTTTAAAATTACTAAATACAAAAATAAACCAATAGAGAAAAGCGCTGAATCAAACTTCTGCGAATAAATTTCTGTTCATAAAGAGCGAAAACTCTCATTCTTCTAGGCCTAAGGTGAAAAGGAAGCGGCAAATGAAATTTTACGTCGCAATGTAGGCCCATCGTTATTCTATTATGGGTCTGCCTGCGAGAGCGTCTCCCTAACGCCTGCATGGCCATGTCACGGCGCTGCACCAACAGCCAATTATTCCCATCAATTGTGTCAAATGCCAGAGAGCAAATCCATGATGCTGGTATCACACGGCCGCAGGAACGAATATAGGTAATCCTCATACTCCTCGACCCTAACATACACATGCGTCAACGCAGATCTATGAAAACGGAACTTTCAGCTAACCCCAATCCGAAAGTTTCGTGTAAATCAACAAAGCCAGTCTGATGCAAGGATAAGCCCCCCCTAAAATTCCTCTGGTAATAAAGCCATGACTGCCATCCGTCACCGGCATGCAGGTTTAAATTCCACGTAGACATAATCAATAGGCAATGTGCTGGCTGGAGGGGGCGAGGGCGTGGGGCGGGTCTCGGAGGTCCTAGCTTTCGCTGCTTCAACTAATCTCAAGTCTGATAAAATTAAGCTGATCTTCTAGGTGAACTTGACCGCAACAGTCCATAACGCCTATCTTATAGTGCAGTGAAAGGCAAGTCCTTGTAAGGTGATACCAAAGACCACATCTTTTCCGACTTTGACTTCCGTGGGACTGTCATGAGCCGCCTCGCATGCCAACAGGCAGGGCTGATGTGGCGAGACGGTCGCAGAGTAAGAGGAACTTCCTCGCAGCAAGCCTTTTGCGTCACCCCTTATCGATCCATTGCAAAACAATGGATTTCATTCATACATTTCTATCCCTATATTATGCTTCACAAACCGAGTTTAAAAACAAACTATAAGCTGAAATGTACTTCCTCGGTATTGATCACTTAATGCACTTATTCCATTGATAACTGCGGAACAGGAAACTAACGACTGCAAATGTTTCATTTCCGTTGAGCAAAAGGATCTGCTTAATATGCTGGTGTGTTAAGCCAACTACACGACCATACAGAATATTTCTTATCAAAACAGTTTGACCAACAGAAATACGTATGACAAAACACCAAGTGTCGGTGACACAGAAACCAATAGACTACTTGAATTACTCGACAACGCGCTTCAGTGTTATGCTATTCTTTTTCTTGGAGCTTCAAGATATCAATCTTAAAGGAAGTCGACTAGGAGCATCGGGCACGAGTCACTCTTTGGCAATGAAACGTGATCAGCGCAATCATTGGAACTTCTGCTCTCCCGATCTTTCGTAATTATTGGCGGAAAGTCGAAAAAACAAAAATGATATATATACAAGGAGCCAGTCTAACAAACACGCCTTAAATTGTGTCAATACCTGCAGGTGAAAATATGCATAAAACTGACCTCTGATATAACTTGACCCTCCGCGAAGTATGGCCGCACGAGCACACGCGGGCGGGCGGAGCACGATGACCGCAGGCCTCTCTCTCTCGGCCGGTTTGTTAGAATGGTGCGACGCCCGACCCAATGCATATTCAAAATACGGACCTGCATATACGTATAAATAAATGCATACCTATCATTCCATATATGCATATCTACCGGCTAAATAGCTAAATAAATGTATATCTGTCAGATAGACAGATATCCATCTATTTCTGTGTAAATTCATGCCCGTATATGCGCATATTCACTGCGTCAGACCTCGCACAATTTTAACTCTCTCTCTTTCTATTTCATTCAACAACCTATCAATCTCTTCTCCGGGATCATAGGTGCATACTGAGCGCATATTACATATCATGTGCAGTAGGGGATTTCTCTAGATGAGGGTGGAAATGTATCGTGTTATATCATTCTACTGATATGTTAACCATGGTCTCTGAATACTTGTATTATTGAATTTAAGTACTGCATATACTCTCCTCTGTTGATATACCGAAATTTTGTGGAACGTGAACCCACACGGGGACTTACGACAAGTTATCTCATCCTTCTGATATGGAAGCTTTTGTCTCAATGAAATTGTCAAAGGTCACTCACTCACTTTCATACACGTGATAATTTACCCATAAGGGGTTTCAGTAATATCTTAAGAGATTACGGAAAGAGAAAAAATGGATAAAAGACCCAGCATAGTTCAGCGACATGATGACTGATGTAATGATGATCAAATAAGGGACATTTTGGTGATGCTGATAATTTGAAATATAGCGATACTAATCGTAAATGTTGCGTTCGGGCAATTATAAAAAGGATAACAGGTGCATCCTCGCCTCGATAAAAAAAAAGGTTATTCAGTCCTATTGTGTGTGCAAATGCCATTTCATTGTGCTGCCATGCGAAGTTTTCGGTTTACCATTCGAGTAGCCCGCTCAAAGGGTTTAGGCCTTCGCTAACGGTAGGCGTATGGCTACATCTATCCATGCAAGGAACCTCATAGTTCTTCCGCATAGGCCATATGCAGCGTGATGGAGGATAAAAACAGGGCCGTGTCCAAATAGTTCAATTCGCCCCCGTAAAACCCTGCTAGCTATGGCGACACGATCTGCCTTATGGCCGGTGACTACGACCAAGGTCTATAGAAGTACTTATATAGACCCTGACTACGACCGCGATGTCAAGCTCATGGAGTCCACAGGAACGACCAGCTGACACTCAGCCACTGCCTAGAATAAGCTAACCCGTCAATGAAAACGCTTCAAAAAGAACAGATGATTATGAGAAAAAGGGTATATTCGATAGAAGGTACACAACGCGTGGCAATGGACGCTCGCCATCATTCTTACCATTCCTGTAATACAAACACTCCCTTGTTAGAAAGCGGTGAAGGTAGCGTCGTACATAAGCTTTGCATAAACTGAGCGACGGAAGTTTTATCGTCGTATCTGAGGTTATCACTACCACGTTAAGTGTTCACCTGGGAGGCAATGCCAATCACAGGCAGCTGCTGATTCACAGTAACTTCCTAGCAGCACTTCCGAGAGCAGGCAGCAACTGCCTCCTGACCCCACTTCCTGCCTCTTCCCCTGCTGGACCTGACTCGCTCGCCCGCCGCCTCTCACCTCACCTCCGCCAGGCCCAGCCGACGTACGACCTCGCTCTGTCCTGTCACTGCTTACACTCTGTGGAATGTTGCAGACTGCTGTTCTAGGCACCTCGAACGCGAAAGTTCTTTCAGGCGACAGAAGTTATGAGGCTGTGCGATCCGCGGCGACACTAGGCGGCGGGACTGAGGGCGAATCTGCCGGAAATACCCCGGGTGACGGAAGCTGTTCGTCATTACCCTGAGGGTGAGGTTCCTTCACTGGACGTGTGATAGCTGCTCGCACAAAGAAACGCGGTTTGTCAACTGCTATGCCGTATGAACATACCATCACAAAAAAGGCAAATCAATAGGGAAAACCAAAGCTGTTCCCCTACACGCGTAAAACATAAAGCAGCTTGCGGTAAATACGCTCCCGTTATACTGCAACGTGCATTCCGATTCATCTTACGGTGGCGACATGGCTCTGTAAATTTCTAGGCGGCGAGACTAAGATGTGACGGTGTGTGACGCAGCACGACTTCCGTGGGGATACAAAGTGCGACTTTTTGCTGCTCTCAAACACCCCATCTATCTTCTCTGTGTATCTTAACACATGAATTCAAATTCTCTCCGTTTCACTCTGTCTGTCTGTCTGTCTCTTCCCCCCACCTCCCAATCTCTCTCTCTCTCTCTCTCTCTCTCTCTCTCTCTCTCTCTCTCTCTCCATCTTTCTCTCTCTCTCCATCTTTCTCTCTCCATCTCCATCTTTCTCTCTCTCCATCTCCATCTCCATCTCCCTCTTTCTCTCTCTCCATCTCCA
>NW_020871695.1:167279-172279 GCF_003789085.1 Penaeus vannamei | reverse complement strand
CTCTCTCTTTTTCATTCTCTCTCTCTCTCTCTTTCATTCTCTCTCTCTCTTTTTCATTCTCTTTCTCTCTCTTCATTCTCTTCTCTCTCTCTCTTCTCTCTCTCTCTCTCTCTCTCTCTTCTCTCTCTCTCCTCTCTCTCTCTCTCTTCTCTCTCTCTCTCCTCTCTCTCTCTCTCTCTCTCTCTCTCTCTCTCTCTCTCTCCTATCAGTAAGAACGAAGAAATAACAACGAAAAAACATAAAACTAAAAAAAAAAAAAAAAACGACCAATAAACAAAAAACAACAACAAAACTAAAACAGACGAAAAAACAAACACACACACCCAAAAACACCGAAAACACAAAACAAACAAAAAAAAACACCCCCCCCCCCAAAAAAAAAAAAAAAAAAAAAAAAAAAAACAAAAAAAAAAAAAAAAAAAAAAAAAAACCGCCCTCCTCTCTCACCGGGGATGCACTGGTAACACGCGCAGGACCCGTTGCCGTGTATGGCCCGAAACTCATACTCGTAGTTGTTGAGCTGGTTGCCCACGCGAGGGTCGACCACGAGCCCCGAGGGAAGCCAGCCGAGGCGGACTTCTTCGAGGGAGTACATGTCTGGGGAGAGGGAGGGAGAGGAGGAAGGGGGGAGAAAAAGAGGGGAAAGGATGGGGGGGAAGGGGGAGAAGAGGAGAGAGGGTAGGGTAAGGGGAGAGGGGATGGGGAAAGGGGAGGAGGGAGAAGGGAGAAGGAGGTGAGGAGGAGGGAGGAGGGATGAGGAGAGGGGGAGGGTGAGGAGGAGGGAGAGGGGGAGAGGGGAGGCGATGGGGAGGGAGAGGAGGATGGACGGAAGAGAGGGTAAGGGAGAGGGAGGGTTTTGGGAGGGGATTGGAGAGGGGAGGTTTTGGGGGAGGGATGGGGAGGTGAGGGGTAAGGAGAGGGGTAGGGATGGGGGGAGGAGAAGGAGGGAGAGGGGATGGAAGGGTGACGAGGATGGACGGAAAGAGAGGGGAGAGGGGATGGGGAGGGAAGAGGGAAGGGAGGGAAAAGGTTAGGGGGAGGGGGATGGAAGGGGGAGGAGAGGAGGATGGAAGAGGAAGGGAAGGAGAGGGGAAGGGAGTAGGGGAAGGGGAGAAAGAGGAGAGGGGAGAGGAATAGGGGGAGGAGGAGGGAGGAGGAGGGTAGGAAGGGTAGAGGAAAGATAGGAGGAGGGAAAGAGGGGATGGCGGGGAGAAAATAAAGAGGGAAGGAGGGAGCGAAATGAGAGGAGGAAGTGGAAGAAAGAAAGAAAGATTGGAGGGAGGGATTGGAGGGAATGATAAAATGGTTGAATAAGGAAGAAGAGAAAAGAGGGATCGATAAAAGGTTAGGGAAGAGGAGGGAAGACGGAGAGGGGGTGACGAAGGCGGGGGCGAGGTAGGAGGGAGGAGGAGGAAGGGAAGAAGGAAAGATGGGAGGGAGAGAAGGAGGGAAGATGGCGAGAGGGAAGGAAGGAGGAAGGGAGGGAAGGAGGGCATAGATGAGTATAATGATCATTTTCTATACGCTCAATTTAGTACAAATATCCATTTATACTTCCATACACCTCTCTATACAAACACAACAGTAATACAACAGGAATACAGCAGGACTCACAGCTGAAGACATCCAGCCAGCACTCCTGCACGTCGAAGGGGTATCTGGAGTAAGCCCTGCTGCAGTCCAGCTCTATCTTCATCCTGAAATGGTGGTGATGATGATGGTGATGATGGTGGTGATGATGGTGGTGAGGGGTGGTGAGTGAGGGAGAGTGGTGAGTGAGTGAGAGAGTGAGTGAGTGGTGAGTGAGGGAGAGTGGTGGTGGTGGTGGTTGTGGTGAGGAAGGAAGGAGAGAGAGAGATAGTGGTGTTGATGGGGAGGGGGCAATGGTGGTGGGGTGGTGGTGGTGGTTGGTGGTGGTGATTGATGATGATGATGATGATGATTAATAATGATGATGATGATTAATAATTGATGATGATGATGATAATAATTGATGATGATGATTAATAATGATATGATGATTAATAATGATGATGATTAATAATGATGATGATGATAATAATGATGATGATGATGATGATTAAATGATGATGATGATGATTAATAATGATGATGATGATTAATAATGATGATGATGATGATGATGATGATGATATAATAATATGATGATGATGATTAATAATGATGATGATGATGATTGATGATGATGATATGATGATGAATGATGATGGTGGTGATAATGTGATCGTAATAGTGGACCTCAATCGTTAACAAAGTGAACATAAAATGAAGCAACAAAATAAAATAAAAATGGTTAATACAAATTAACATCTTTAATTACTGGAAGCCTCGTATACATTAAAAAAAAACTTGGTTAAACTCAAGCCAAATTATAGAAACATAAATGAAACAAAAACAAATTAAAATGGAAACCAAAACAAAACGGATCGAACGAACCAGTTGAACATAAAAACAAATGAACAAAAAAATAATAAAACGAAGGCAAGACATATTACGTAATACACTAACTTACAAGATCCACATGAACCTGAACTAATTAAAATACTCATGAAACCCTCGGATACTCAGCTTAAAAGGTTGTTGCACACCTATTCACTTTTCAGCATAGGTCTACTTCGACTCCCTTGTCAACAGCAACTGAGCTTGCCGGCCAAAAACAGCTGATTCTGACAGCTTACATTATTGGAACAATAAAAGAAGTACGAATCAAATCAAATAATTAAGATTGTAATAGAATAAAACAAAGACGATGATGCTAATTTGTTAACAATAATGCAATAATTACCGGTGTTAAAATAAGCTAAAACTGTAGAAATGAAAAACCGTAATCAAAATAAACGTCAAAGAAAATGTGGGGCTCCCTAACAGGGGAAACTAAGGTAAAAGTGTCTCCCTCTCTCTCGGGTAGACTAAATGCTGATGATATATATTTTCTAGAAATCTATATATTGAACTTCCACACTTTTTTCATGAATATGAAATATGATTTTCCAAATCATAGATTATATATCCTCAGTTGCATATTTCATATTATGAACGATAAATTTTTAGCCTGGTTTACATTGCTCTGATGATAATGAGAAAAAGTTCTTTGTTTGTTGTGTAAATTATTCAGAAGCTTGACACAGTTTTCGTGATTTTTTTCTCATTTGCCTTTTAAATTATATGTTCCTAGTGTACGTGTGTCGTATAAGAGAGAGGGAGGGATGGAGAGAGCGAGAGCGAGAGGGAGAGAGAGAGAGAGAGAGAGAAGAGAGAGAGAGAGAGAGAGAGAGAGAGAGAGAGAGAGAGAGAGAGAGAGAGAGAGAGAGAGAGAGAGAGAGAGAGAGAGAGAGAGAGAGAGAGAGAGAGAGAGAGAGAGAGAGAGAGAGAGAGAGAGAGAGAGAGAGAGAGAGAGAGAGAGAGAGAGAGAGAGAGAGAGAGAGAGAGAGAGAGAGAGAGAGAGATTTAATACACCTCAAGAAATTCAAACAGCACAGTATATTAGAATTTTGTGTCACGCAACTTTCATGTGTAAGAAATGTAATTTTCCTATTGCCTTATCAATAAATGAACACACATCCACACCCGTACACAGAGACACACGTGTATCTCTCTCTCTCTCTCTCTACACACACACACACACACACATATATATATGTGTGTGTGTGTGTGTGTGTGTGTGTGTGTGTGTGTGTGTGTGTGTGTGTGTGTGTGTGTGTGTGTGTGTGTGTGTGTGTGTGATTATATATATATATATATATACATATATATATATATATATATATATATATATATATATATATATATATATATATATATATATGTATGCATGTATGCATATATATATATACATACATACATATATAATATATATATATATATATATATATATATATATATAACTATATATGGGAAAATGATAATAACGACAACAATATGATGGTGATATAATGGATGTAATGATAAAGATGATGATAATGATGATGGTCATTCTATATCACGATGAAAATGATAATATGAATGATAGTGATTATGGTAATAATGATATTTCATAAATAGTAATGTAGAGATACTGACAAAACATGATAATAGCAATAAGACTATTAATAACAATAGTAGCAATATACCAAATAATAGTGAAAGGAGAGGACAACAAAAATAACTAAAACAACAACATAAACAATAACAATAGCGACATTGCAGAAAAATATACAATAGCAATAAATTCATATTACGTTTTTTCAAATATATCATAAACATTACAAGATTCTAAATCATTTCAAATACTACCATTTTTTTTAGAACTAAACTTTTTTATACTCGCGGTCCCTCTCTGTTTACACTCACACGGTCGATATAAATAAACTCTTATCCGACGAGAAGAGAACGCCCTGAACTTGCTTCAGAATGTTCACTGTCCTGACACTCCTTACGTTGAAGAAATACGGATCTGGGAGCCACAGTTCTTCTAAAATAACTGGATGGACGTTTATGGTGATAATTTCTTCCTCTTCCGGTTCTCCTGCAGTTTCCCCTTCATCTCCGTTTTCTTTGACGTCTCCCTCGCCATCTCCGTTTTCTTTGACGTCTCCCTCGTGATCTCCATTTTCTTCGACGTGACTTTCGTTTTTCTTCGGGAAGTTGAGGCGCCAGTCGGTCCACGTCACCCGGAAGAAGGTGTCGAGGATGACAGTCTGTCGGGACGGAAATGGGTGATTTTGGGGTGGTTTTAGGTGGCTGAAAATGGCTTTGGGTGACGCTTAGGGTGAATTGCGTTGATATTTGTAAGGCGATTTGAAAAATTTTTAGGTGAGGTATAGGGTGTTATTCGGTGGCTTGGAATGACTGTAAAGTGATGGTTTTCGGCGATTTAAAGAAATTTTAGGTAACTTGGGGGTGATTTTCAGGTGATTTCAGTAACTTGAGGAGATTTACGGTAGCTTAATATATTACTTTAGGTGAGTTGGAGGTGATTTTAGGTGTCTCGAAAGGGCTTT
>NW_020871695.1:133665-143665 GCF_003789085.1 Penaeus vannamei | reverse complement strand
CAGTGTTCCAGGAAGGAAGGTCACTTTTTTGTGTGCATCATCAGTGTACATAAAATAAGGACAATAATACTCAATTCTTAGCATAAAATTCTTGTGAAAATAGATTACAAAATCCCGCCCACACGTAGACGAACGCAGATAGCGGTGCTCACAACAAAGGGATGGTAAATTTGGAGACTTTCTCTTTACAAAAATCTCGTTCTTTAATCTAACCTCAGTTCACCAAGACCTCTAAAAATAAAATAAAAAAGACAAATAAAAACAAAACACTTTGAAATGGCAGCACAAAAATGGACAATGGGTTTGCTGTTGGTGAATACAATTTTATTCACTGTAACATATTATTGCTGTTGCCGATAGAGAAATTAATATTTTAATTTAAGATAAATGTTTAAATACCAAATAAAAAATCTAGTCCTTCTTTGTCTTCGCTTTCGTTACCTGGTACAAACCTGAACTGCTGATAATCAGATTAGACATTCTTTGAAATCTGAGGATGCTTTTGCTGTTCCCTTTTGTCTGTTCAGCAATGACCCACTCTTTTTTGTCTGTTGGTCTACAAACACACACACGCACACGCATTTCACAGGAAAATGCATCCACTCTTATCTTCGGTACGTCAATTAGCATCTCCCGTATATTCAAACATTTAATCACCCATTCATTTATTCGCTCTCTCTCTTTCGCTCCTTCCTTCGCAGGCAATCATTTTTTCTGTCTGTCTGTCTGTCTGTGACTATTTGTCCGTCTTCGTGTCTTTGCCCGTCTCTCGTCCACATCACAGAGACATGCGGCACGCGCTATGCGTTCATCCGACCTCCCAACATACGGCAACATGACCAGCAACATAATTACATTAGATACATGATAGGTGTATACATATACAAAGAATCACACTTCTTGCTTGGACTATTACACATCATACATGAGCATACAAAAGTCACGTAAAATGCTTGGTAAAGGCAAAAAAAGAAAGTTTTCTTTCTTTTCTATTTTTTTTTCGCTTCTTTTTAACTTTGATACAGTTGATAAAAAGTTGTATGCCGATCCAAGTCTTTGGTCTGTTAAAACCTGAACGTGGCAGTTAGAGTGACTGATGCCCTCCTATACTAAAAAGCTATATAAATAATGCCAGGAAGTATATTCTGTCGTGAATAAATTACTTAATTACAATAATGTAAGTGCTACACTCCAACGAACTATCGTTTTTTTCCAGTACAAATGGCCGTACACATTTTTTCTTTCTCTCTCTAATCACAGCCCGAATCACAAAAATATATATATTGTTTTAACTGCCGATACAAATGATATGTTCACTAAGAACTGACTAAAGGCTCTGGTTGCGCGGCCGCTCTCTTGGCCATGGGGAGCTGGTCCGCCGAGCTCCCTTCTTGGGCCGGCGCGAGGTCCTCTCCCTTTGCCACCACTTCCATTTTCGCACTCTCTTCCTCATTGTCGGTGGCCTCCTTGGACCCTTCTCCGACCTCCATATGGACGTGGCCGTTGGTCAGCCTGGTTTCCTGGTCGTCCTCGAGGGGCTCCTGCTGCGCCTGGCTCTTTCCCTCTGTGGGGTCTTCGTGTGGGTCTACATCCATACTCTCCGTCTTGTCCTCGCTCGCACCCTCGTTCTCCGGTAGCGGCTCGTCTGGGAGACTTGGAGATGATGTCGGCGCTACACAGAGTACTCTCGCCTTGTACACTGGAGGCTGCCGAGTCCAGTCCGTCCGTAGCGAAAGGGTCGCTGGACTCCATCATCCCTGGTCCGCTGCGGATCTTGGCGCCGGGCCGGAGGGAAATCACGAAGTCGTTGGGCGCTTCCACGATGTCGCCCGAACGGAAGTTGACCTGGATTCCACTGGCGATGTGAGAGTCAGGGCTCCTCTTCCTCCCCTGGGTTACTGATAATGGGTGGCTTGTACACGCCAGTGTCATGGGAGAAAATAAGGTACCTGTCCTCAACATTGCTTGCGTTCTTACTGTCCTGCAACTTGGGACCGTCGATTGCTTTGGATCCTGGCGGTACAATGGGGGCACTTAGGATCTCCTGACGGTCATGGCGCATGAATCCCTCAGGATGAACATACTTGAAGGGACGGAAATGGACCTTGGTATGCTCACGGATGAAGTTGGGCTGCGAGGCTGTGTAGTCACAGAAAGTGCACTTGTAGACACCATACCCACCATTGGCTTGGTGACGCAAACTGTGGCTATCCACTGCGTCGCGTCTGACATTAGCGTAAGGACAATACTGGCAGTAATAGACTCTCCTCTCCTTCTCATCTTCTTTGTTGGTTGGCTCCTTCACCCCCTTCTTGTTCTGTAAAAGGAGGTGCTGGCGCTCTGAAGTGGTTAGGTCAACATCATCCAGATTCTCTTTGTTGGACTCTTCCCCCCTGCTCTTGCTCGGTTTTTCTCCCTGGATGTTGTTTTCATTAGAGCTGATGATGGGCTCATACTTGGGGTCAATGTCCTCGGGTGGAGGGCCCTCACCATTCTGGGAGAGCATCCGCTCGTGGTATTTGTGGCGGTTAATGTGCATCATGAAATTGGCGTAGAATTTCACTGAGTAATCACATATGCGGCACCTGTACTTGTGATTCGAACCATGGAGATTGGAGTGAACATGGTACTGCTCTGTCTTCTCAAATGCTGAAGGGCACTTGTTTACACTTGTACCTCTTTTCCCGTGATTTCCCTGTGACCTTGTCTATGTGCATTGGGTAGTACAATTTCGGGTCACCTACCCTCTTGGGGTCATCCTCTTCCACATCCTCTTTCTCTTCGATGACTTGCTCTTCCCGCTGTACCCCTTGCTACTTCCTGATTCATTATTGGTGATTTTATCCTGCCCTTCCTTCTCCAGCTGTGTTTTCCGTCTCAGCAAGTCCACGCCAGACAGAGGAATCTGTTCTTCAACGTAATACTTGAACTGAGGCCGCCCACCACTTTCTGAAGCAATTGGTCTCAGGCCAATGAGCTTCAGTTTGATTGGTGGATGATATGAGTAGTCCCTCTCAGTGCTCTTCTTGGAAGGCTCTTCTGGGGGGCTGGCTTTTCTCTCTCTGGGGCTTTGGAGCTGGGGTTTCACTCGGAGTTAAACAGGGACAGGTGCAGGTTTAGGAGAAGGAGCAGGATCAGGAGGAGAGGAGGAGGAGGAGGTGGGGTAGGAGGAGGTGGTGGTTCTTTGGATGCTTTTTCTGCTTGTATGGTCTCATCATACTGACTGTGTAAGAGGTGGTGTTGTTGGAGATTTTCTTCTGTCTTGCCTGCATATGAACATCGCTGGCACTTGTGGGGGTTGTTGGCTCCATGGAGAGACTGATGGTACTGTAAGGTCAACAGCTTGGAGAATGATGCTGGACACTCATCACACATGTACTTGCTTGTAGGGGGAGGCTGTGGAACGGAGGTAGGAGGTGGGGATGCTGTGAATGGCCGAGAGTTGTTGGCCGACTCATGGCTGTCACCAGAAGTCTCCACAGATGTTTCGTGGGGGATCGTTAGCCCAGGAACCGGGGATGAGTGGTAGCAGTTCGGTGCTGACCCATCATGGTGCGAGTACGTTGCTGGTACTCAGGTGTGTGCACCTTGAGATGTGCGAGGAGTGAGCCTGCTGTCGTGCACCGTAGTTACAGTGATCACACTTATGAGGCAGGCTCGTTGTGTGGAACCGGGTGTGAATCTGAATCTCCTTCTCAAAGAAGAATCTAGCAGGGCACTGTTGGCAGTAGTAAATCACCTTCTCATCTGCTTTTCTTGCGGGCGCTGCACTAATCCCTGGTATCTCTGGGGTTTGCGGAGTCTCTGGGCGACTTGTACTAGCTCTTGTTGTGAGCTGTCTCAACTGGTCTTCATCTGAGAGGGATGGGTCAACAATGGCATGGCACTGTCCCATGGAGCCAGCATGTACCTTCATATGTGCTGACATAACACCGGCATTAACACTAACGTAAGAGCAATATGGACAATGTAAGCCACCGCTTTCTCTGCTGAGTCAGTTTTGTGCATTTTCTCATGCTCTTGTATATTTGTTTTACGTAAATTGACATGTGGGCAATGCCTGCATTTGAACATTTTAAAGAAACGATTATCTCTAGACACCCAAACAAGTGGTATGTCATCTAAAACCATGGTACTCTGGTCTGTCAACTTGGGAAGCAAGGAGGAGTCTGTGACTGTGTTATCATCGCCTGTATTGCCACTTGCTGCCACATTGTTGACGGGTGTGATGGTAAGAGATGGAGAAGGAGAATTGGACCTGTCATCTGCCTGATTATTGTCATTAACGCTGCTCACCTCGATGCTGTCATCCAACACCGGATCCATTCCATGCACACGGATGTGCTGGGATAAGAGGTGGCGACGTGTTACATTGTAGGTGCAGTGAGGACAACGGAAAGGTAGACCTTTGGGCTTATGGAACTGGCGGTGATGCATCAGTTTCGCACGACTCCTGGTCTCAAAGGGACAGCTGTCACAGGCAAGGTTCCGAGATCCACTTCCAGGTTCCTCTTGCTGCAGAAAGAAAAAGGAAAAATTAGCTTGAGTCAAAGAATAGGAAAAGCTGGATTGAGATAAAGTATAAATGATGGGAAATCATATTCCTTCTCTGATCCAAACTCATGAGTAATAACAGTTTTATTGTGATCTCTGGGCGGATATTAAGATTGTAAATTAATTAATCTAAATCACACCAATTCTTTAATTCTTATAATGAATTTTTATTCCTGCTTAAAAATACCCATAACAGATACAAAATTTACTGTAACTTGTTAAATGAAACTTACAGGCACAGGTGCAGGAGTGCTGGATACTTTGCTGGCAGCTTCGAGCACAGAGGCTGGCACTTCCATTCCGTGAACATTCAAGTGCTCAAAGAGCTCACTGTAAAGATGGATTTCTTTTAGAATGCGTTTGTATTACATGCGATAAACTTTAGTACTATTATGGTTTTTAGACCATGGTTTCAGTATCTTTTTAACAACAATTAATCCCCCAAAAATTAAACACTATGATAATTTTTTCATGTTCAAGCCTTTCCTCTTTTCTATTTCTTATTTTTTTGGGGTAGGAAAAAAATACGGGAAGGGGAGGAACAACAAATTTAAAAGGGGAAGAAGACGAAGAAGAAAATTTGACGGGAAGCCTTTCCTTTCCTCCAACTCACCCTTTAGTGGGAACATAGAAAGGGCAGAACATGCACTTGAAGATGCAGTCTGGCCGCGAGGAATGGTAAACCACATGCGACCTCATCTCGCTGCGTTTCTTGCTGGAGAAAGGACACTGACGGCACTGGAACATTCGCGTGCTCTCATTGTACTCCATGTTTTCCGAATCCCCTGGAGAACAAGAACAGCTGATAAACAAGGCAATTCAAGGCATAAGGATTTAATTACATCATAACATTTTTCACTTCTCAAAAGTAGCTAATTGTAAAGGAATTATTCACCACGTAATATTGGGGAAATTATTTGCATCATACTAATTAAGTATTTCTCTCTCAAATTATTCATTTCCTGATTAAAAAGATTATAATACTTGGCATTGGGCTTATACATAAATCTCAACCAAAAAACTGAACATATTCTCTCTCTCTCTCTCTCTCTCTCTCTCCATATATATATATATATATATAATATAATATATATATATATATATATATATATATATATATATATATATATATATATATAAAGAAAATCAAGGAAGGCCCACTTTACCTGTCTTGCATCAAATATCTAACAATATCTCACAAAGTAACACAGCAAAAAGACCATCTCTCTCAAGTGCACAAAGCAGACAAAATACTTATAATGAAATCTCTTACCATCAATAAACAAACAAAAATGGACAAAACAAAAACTAATCATCCCATTTGTAACCCCGTAATCGGCAACATCACCTTGATCTCAACTCAACCTGTATTTTCGCCCAAAATTGCACTATACCTGAGTTATCCTTTGAGTCTGGGGTCTGTCCCTCGCAGCGGCTGGTGATGCCACCTTGGCCTCCGTGACTGCTGTCAATGTGCAGCTGAAAGAGATGAGAAAAAGAGTTAGTAATTCCACTATACAGTGGAGCTGCTCATGCTGCAGACAACAAATGTTTTTGATGACAATTGACAGTTATTATTGTCACTGATGAGGACAATTGTAATTAGGAAAGCTAGGCCAAACTAGGAAAGGTAATAAAATGAAACACTGATATACAATAAAATAATAATCAAAATATTACACTGAGATTGCTATGGGAAGAAAGTCATACAGATAATGAAAAGGCTAATAGTCTAGATTTTTTATTATCATCATCATCATTATCATATCATAATCATATCATTGGTATCATTAGCATCATCTTTTATAATTAATTTACTTTCTGTCATTGTCATTTTTTTTGCCAATATTGCTTTCAAATCTAAGAAAATCTTAATACTACTTCTGGTGTTACTCCCTCAAATTCAGGTCACTTAATTTAATCTACTAATTGTCATCATCACAATAATAATAGCAATATGTGAAATAATAATAATAACAAAAGAAAATTACTTCTAATAAAAAAATAATCTCATAAAAATAAAAATAAAGAGGCAGATTCATCAGTCACTTTCACCTTTTCTATATTTCCTAAAGTCTACCTCGATTCCCATTAACTGTCATAAGGCACGCAAACTACTTGAACACCTTGCAAGAAAAGAGGAGTAGTATAGGATTCAATTTTTTTTTTTCTATGTGGTAGACAAATTATTTTCTACTCGTTCAGCTTCAATCCTCCAAAAGAGAAAGATCGACTGTGTTAAGGTAACTGGACTACATAATATGTTGCCAAAATGAGAATAATGCTAACTCTGACTGCCATGGTTTCAAATTACATTTCCTTCATAAACGGCACAAAATTTTAAGAATGACAATGATGACGATGACAATAATAACAGCAGCAGCAACAAAACAACACCAAAAGAAAATAAAAGGGAGAAAGAGAGTGAGAAGACTCCATAACTTTAAATAATGTTTCTCTGTGGTTTGAAAAAGCTTACTATGTACCTGATTCTGGAACTTTGAATCACATATTTCGTACTTAAAGCACAAAAATGTCACAAGTAAGGTTCAGAATTTTCATGCTATATCACTTACATCTTCTGAAACAGATAACAATAACTAAACACATAATTTCCTGAGAATCTATATGCTCATGAGGAGTATCATTTCAATCAATAATAAAGCAGTATATAATCTTTAGTCCCTCTGTGTACCTTATTTCATTGCCCATATTATCAAAAGTTTGCTAACTGACTGCACAGAGTGGAAAGTTATTAACTCTGAATTATAGATTTAGATCACAATATCAAGACAGCCTATATGACCATGACGGCAAGTTTGCCTCAGCCGGCACACAGCCAGATTTTCCTATGACAGCATGTTCATGTCATTTGCCTCTAAAATAAAATTTTTCATGATGTGATGGTCTTGTCATCAGGATTGTGGGTTAAAATATAACAAGATGATTTTGGATGGTAAATTTATCTTTGTCAAGTTGTAGGAGTCATAATCCTACTCATCATCAATATAATCATTACCTTTATTAAGATCTTTTAATTAATGCACCTCTGCTGTAATGGCCTATTCACTTTCTTTTTTAACCCATGGTACTGTCTAAAGCAATCTTTTGTGAATTTTGTTGCACACAGATAGCCCGAGTAGCACAAAGTACTCAGGCAGAGTCTATGAATAAACCCAGAACGACCTGACCTGACCTGATTCCCTCATTTCTTGAATTTGTAGAATTTTTTTTTTCTAATTTTATCAATATCAATGCTTTCATAATTATCAGTACAATTATTAAATAATTATAAAAACATGAAAAAATAGAAAAAAAAACAAACACAAAATAAATGAAAAGGACTATCAGTTTCTCATGTGTTCACATTACAATGCATATTTCTTTCCTACCTTTATAACAAACAAAGACAAATGAATTCAAAATCAGAAGCACATGAAATAAACACTTCTCAGACACCATTTACATGTGCATTATACACAGACACATGATTCTTCACAAATGCTCACCTGAACAGCCCTCTTGGTTCCAGCAGCATAACCACACACATCACACCGATGAACAGCATGGAGCAAGGAAACAGGTCCTCCTCGGCCATGAGCCAGTCGCACATGCTGAACAACAGTTTCACGCTCGCTGTCTCTGTTTTATCAGAAAGGGAGAAAGGGGATGAACATTGGCTAGTTTATACTGGGAGAAAGAAAAGGTAATGGATTCTAATACTTCCTAATCATTATAAGAGAAATATGAAAGCAACAATGCCATTACACAATACTCAGGATTAAATATCAGGGCTACTTAGGCCTCAGAACAGTAATCTGATTTTGTTTAATAAAATCTTTGGCTCCCTTACCCACCCACTAACATCACTTCATCTTTCTCATTTAATCAATCTACTAACCTACTCTACTTGATCCTAATCAATTACAGCCATGTTAATACATATCCAGAGAAAAAGTGTGGATATGTATTATAAGCGCCAACTCTCTCCCTCGGTAATCCACTGGGTGTCACCAATCAAGGCAAGTGTGGACTTTCTACCACCTCTAGTTAACAAGCTGCAGTTTCCCTACCAAGACACACAATGAATCCAGCTCAACATTATATGTACTTCTAGTCGTACAGCACTTTGTAATACTTGAATCTTGTTTACTGGGTTGGAATTAGCAGTTGGGTAATATGCAATGTATCTCTTGAACTTTGGTGGTTATATGTAAGCAAACCGTGGGGCATATTACGAAGCTAGTGCTGGGCTCTCATTTTGATAACTTTTTTTATCTTGAATGTTTCAGTGATTCAATTTCTTGTTTCTCCAGGTAATGTATATACATGATTTTTTTTTTTTTTTTTATGAGGTTATGTATATACATATATTTTTTCTTTTCTTGTTTTACAATACAAAATTTTCAGTGATTTTTTTTTTTTTACCTTTACCTTTTCACCACTCAATGAGAACAAAACTTCCGTTCCACTCACCTTCCTTACCCATAAATCCTCTTTCCCTTAACCATAAACATTCCCATCCCTCTTTCTCTCCCCATTAAACCTAAACTACTTTTACCCATAAGCTAAAATCAAGCATCAATCCCTCGTCCAAGAATCCTTCCATCCCTTTCACTTTCCAATTTCTTCATACTTTTTTTTATTCTTATTTCTTTCATCCCCTGATTCCCCTCAATCCCCTGTCACTCCCTCATCCAAGGATCCTTTCATCCCTTTCACCTTCCAATGTCATTTTACCCCTTTCGATTTTCATTTCCTTCACGATTCACTCACGCTCACCTGAAGTCGCACGAGTGGCACTTCCACTCCGGATTCCCCTCGTGATCCAGCACCATCTTGGCCACTTCTCTGCCATCTTCTCCTGTTGACGACACCGACACCTGCAACGACACAGTACATGAGCCACGGCGCCTCTTGGGTTTTAAGGCTCTTTGTAGGGTAATCAGGTGAGAGTAAAAGGGAAGTGGATTGGGTGCTTTTAGTTCATACGTAAGGTGTGGGTTGTAAAAAGCAGGTGTGGATGGCTTGGGTTATATTATGTGAGATGAGTTTTTAGAAGATGGGCAAATATTGATAAATAAAAAGAAAAGAGAGAAAGAAATCTATATGATCTAATAAATCTATAGCGTAGTTGAAATCATACACACATGTATTTGTATGTGTGGATATATATACACATATGTATATATGTATATATGTATATATATATATATATATATATATATATATATATATATATATATATATATATATATATATATATATATATATATATATAATAAAAGTCAACAATCAATAGTAATTCATTGAATCTGTAGAATATCCAAATAACCTATCACACTTAAAAATTAAACATGCTAGAAAATACAATAAATCATACTAATAGGAGCAAAAATAGTAGTTACAGTCCTACCAATTAAAGAATATAATGATAATAAAACTG
>NW_020871695.1:126165-128665 GCF_003789085.1 Penaeus vannamei | reverse complement strand
CTTTGTATGTTCTTCTTATATATATATTGATAAGAATAAAATAAATAAATAAATAAATGAATAAATAAATAAAACAAATAAAAAAAACTAAAGGGGGGACTGAATGAATACATTGTGGATATATTTTGTTTTACAGAAAAGCTAAAAACATAAGAAAATTAATTTAAAAAATCACCTGTCATCGATTTTTACTACAATGATTTGGGGGGGGGGGGGGGTCTCTTTATTGTTTTTCTGACTTCAGTTTACATTTTTCCTACAACTATAACAAAATAATTTTATACATCCATAAATGTCTTCTCTAAATCATGAATGTCTGACTACTGAGGAATTTGGAATCTTCACTGGCTAAAAGATAAAATTGGGAGAGGAGGGACATCAGACTACATTTTGTCCCTACACTAAACATCAACCATACAAAGCCTTTTCTCTCTCTAAAGTGTGAAATAAACTAGGCTTTAATCGAAGGATTCTGCTCCGCCTACCCTGACACTCCTAAAAAAATCAAGCTTGAATATCCTACTGGCATACTTCACTTCCATCATATTATAAGACTGGTCATAATCATCCTTTACCATTATCCATTTATAAAAATGTTTTTAATGTGGCTATTTAGGCGACATACTGTTCTCACATTTAACGAAAGAAAATAGTGGATGATTCCCAAAGCCGTCCTGCCCAGGCTACTCCAATTGAATTTTATGTGGGAGGGTAAGCTAGGGAGCCTAAACCCGCAACTTTCATGCTAGAATTCAGTTTCTCTTTTATCACAAATATAAGAGCTAAATCAAACGTGCTAATTCTGACCTGTATGCATGTCTATGCACACAAGCTCACGGCACTAATTTTCTTTGGATAACGGAAGAAACAGGCAGTGCTATGAAATAATCCGTTAAATTCATTATTCCCAAATTTATCACAGAAAACACAAATTCCTTTTCTGAAATAATCTCCTCATTCATATAGTAATGCAAATCCACTTATGCAATTTTCTTCTCTATCTGATATTGAAAAACATAACATTTGAATTCACCGCAAAAAACTTGCTCTCTATTAATTTATAATCTTCAAGAAAAAAAAAAAATAATAATAACAAAAAATAAAAAATAAAAAAATAAAAGTCCTACATCTAATACAAATTTAGCCATGATGCTACATGCAAGTATATAATACTGCTGCTGGGGAAAATATCCTCCCATTCCATAACATACATCTTCCCTTGAGAGCTTGCAATTCTCGAGCGAGGTTAGTTGGCGATTTTAGCATCACACACATGTAATAACAACCAAAGATAAAAAACAAAAAATAACAAAATAATAACCAAGTATCCAGAAGTCCATGCTCTTCCTATTAGTCTGGCAGTCACGAAGACACAGCAAGGTTAATGGCAAGCATATCCATTGAGGAGCAATTCAGGACTGGCTCAGGAGAGTAAACCAAACTCAGCAAATCTCATGAATGAAACAAATTATTGAATAAATAAGCAAATAAATAAGTAAATAATAACTGAAAAAATAAGCATGAACCCAGCATAGGGGAGATAAGTGAGAGGTAAGAAGAGAAAGAGATAGGAAGAGGGGAGAGAAAGAGAAATAGAGGAGAGACTGGAAAAGGAAGTGGACAAGAGAAGAGAGGAGTAGACAGAGAGACTGGAAAAGGAAGTGAAGATTAGAAGAGAGGAGAGGAGAGGAGAGTAGAGAGAAGAGAAGAAGACAAATGAAAACAGAGAGTACACAGTCATAGGAAGAGACCAGGAGAGGACCCATCCCCATACCTTTATTCATCAAATAATAAAAAATAGGTACCACCATTCTCCCCACAAGCTACCCAACCAGCCCCGTCTCCCTCTTTGGAAAGTCGGGACACCGGAGCCACCTCCCCGCCTGCCAGAACAATCAACGTTCTACCTGCCTGCCTGCGCGAGACACACCCGAACGTCCAGCTCCCTCTCACCTGGTGTGACACTGTGTCCTGCCTGTCCTTCTCCTCAGAGGCATCGGAGCCCCCCTGCTCTTGCTGTTGCTTCTTAAGCCTACTTATGTTGGTGGAGCCCGATGCAAGCAGCTGAAGGGTCTCCAGGCTGGTATTGACTGCCCCCTGCAACACCATACTGTCATTGCATCGAGTCATAGCGGCACAACATGGGTTGATTGCTCTCCTCTCTATCAATTCAACGTGATTCTATTTCATCATCTTTTAAATGTCTTATCTCTTTCTCTTTTAAAGTGTGCAAACTGGTCATTCGGTCATGCGTTTTCCCTTCTTAAGACTACGCTAGAGGTGATAACAGTGAGAAGAATGAAATCAAATAATAGCTGCAGTAAACCTAATACAAAAAAAATAAATTCATAACAATAATGACAGTGAAACAAATAAAAAATAATAAAATAAAAAAATCAGTTAAATAACACAATTACAAAGAATCATACATACACATAGATACACACAAGCACACACATATACACAAACATAAATACATAAACATGTAAATGCATGCATG
>NW_020871695.1:113665-121165 GCF_003789085.1 Penaeus vannamei | reverse complement strand
AAATATATGCACTAAAGGGGTTGCTCTATAACTTGTGAACATAATAACAGAACAGTTCC
The DNA here is from genome assembly GCF_003789085.1 of Penaeus vannamei. Classification (NCBI taxonomy): domain Eukaryota; kingdom Metazoa; phylum Arthropoda; class Malacostraca; order Decapoda; family Penaeidae; genus Penaeus; species Penaeus vannamei. The sequence goes on along the minus strand of NW_020871695.1, from coordinate 121,106 downwards.
GTAACATGAACACATTCATACTCTTCCTCACGCATCACTAGTATTGGTGAATTTACAAAATATGTAAATGTATTTCTTAATACATAAATATATATCATTCATCTACAAATAAAAAAGGTCAGAAAGAAATACCCAAATACCCAAGCGAGTTCCTACCTGAGGGGTGATAATCTGGTACTGGGCACTTGTGGGACTCTCCGTAGACTCCCTGGAGGAACTTGATTTGGTCCTGGAAGTGGAGGGGGTTGAAGTGGAGGGGGTTGAGGTGGGGGTGCCTTTCGCTGTCCCTCGGAGGCTTAAGGGAGGAGGCGGCCGCGAATTTGAGGTTCCTGAGGATGCGGCACTGCCTGCAAGCTGGACCATCATCTGGGGTCCAGGGAGGATGGGACCGAAGGGCATTGGCCCTGGCCGGCTGCGAGACCCAGGGGCTCTGGTGAGGCGAGGCAACCCCTGCATGCGGGGCATCACTGGGATAGACACCATGGGAGGCTTACGAACTGGGGAGATTGAGGGTGTCACACACTCCTTCTCCTCTTCCTTTTCTGGGGTGCGTTTCGGTCTTCCCTTCCTGGTTGGGATCCCTCCCTCAGTTCGATGAGCATTTGTCTCATCGAGCTGGATTATGGCCAGGTAGCAATCATACTTTTCATAATTCTTTTCTCCTGTCTCATCTGTGATAATAACCTGAGCCCCTTGATGACTGTTGTCCCTGGAGGTTTTCAGCTTTATGTGCTTGGTGATGTCCCAGCGCCAGTTAGACTTATAACCACACTCAGAGCAATTGTAAGGTTTCTTGTTGAAGTGTCCCACAATGTGCACATGAAATCGGGAAGCGGTAGTAGCCCAGAAACTACATTGAGGACACCTATAGACTCTCTTGCTGTAATAATGGTTACCCTGAGGAGAAGGACTCTCAATGTAATCAAGAGGATCATCAGAAATAGACAGACCTCTCTTTCCTGAATCTTTCTGGAGATCCTCTGCTGATAAATTCTTGTGGTCTTTCAAGTCAGCTTCCATGTCCTCCTTGATCTTGCTCCCTTCTGCATTCTGCTCAGCATCTTCCTGTACTTGGAAGTTGTTCCATACAAACACTCGATTTTCCATTGGGTGTTTATCTTCCTCATACTTATCATCTCCATCTTGCGTCACACTGTTGCTCCTGGTTTGTCGAACATCTAAGTTATCGTTACTGTCTTTACTGTCTTCATCTCTGTCTGCCTGTAGATCCCCACTGTCATCCATATCATCTCCCCTGAAACCACTTGGCCGTCTTCCAGAGTCTGTTATCTGATTTTTGCGAGCTTCAGGACACAGTTTCAGGTGAGTTATGAGGTCATCGGTGGTTTTGCATCTGTGACGGCAGAACTGGCACCTTGTGGAGAGGGAAGCTGAAGCGTAAATATTCTTTGCACTAAGATGTAGTTTCTGATGCCTGACAGACTCTGACAAGCACTTTGACTCGTGTCCACAAAACTGACACACCAAATTCTGTACATTTGAGGTAGGAATCTTCTCCTGCAACTTCTCAAAGAATGACTGTCCTTTCTTCTTCCCATGGTCTTTTGATGGAGACTCCTTTGAATCAGAGGAATGTTCCCCAATAGGTTCATCAAGCATATCTGGACTATTTCTACCAGAGGCGTTGTCATCCATCTTACTCTCTCCATTTGAGAGATCTTCTTCTTTCAGTTTTTCTTCATTGATGGCAACAGCAGCATTGATTTCTTCAAGGGCTTCCATGACAACATTCTCTTCCTTCTCTTCCTCATCATCCCTGAGACTCTGAGGGAATCGCAGAATTTCACTGAGCACATCATCACTGGAAGTTATGCTGTGCTTGAGACTCTTTGCAATCTTCATTGACTTGTAGGCCTTCATGCTTTTCTTGGCCTTCTTGGAGATTTCTGACTTCGGCATTGGTATACTGTGGATTTTCTTTTCATGTCGTGATATCTCGTTCTTGAAGGCTGCCTTGAAGGGACAATAATGGCACTTGAAAGTCTTGATGTAAACATTACCATGTCTATGCACTACATCATCTGGGTGAATGAAATCTTCCTCAAAGTTATGCCTCTCATTCAGCTCTTGGAAGAAAGTATCTTTTGACTTTGGTAACTTCATCTTCTTCAGCGTTATCTTAATCTTAGGTTTCTTCTTCCTAGGTTCCCCGTCCTCATCTTTGCTATCATCTGCAGCTAAATGAGAATCATCATGGTTGCCCATGTCAATGTTGGATACACGGAAACTGTTGTTACCATTGTGGTGTCCCTGAGAACTGTCTCCGTTGCCTGGGGATGATGGGGAACCAAAACCAGGCAAAATGAGGGCGTCTGGATGCTCGTCTCTTTCCATGCGCAGCAGTTCTAGCTCCTGGTCATCTGACGTGCAATCTGCCGGGTCACTTATGCCAATGGTACGCCTCATCTCCCGCTCCCTGATCTGTTCTGCCGTTAAGTGGTGATTTGATATGTGAACTGTAAGGCTTTGTTTGATTTGAGCAGTAAAATTACAAAGATGGCACTTATATTCCCCACAGTCCTCCACATGGTTCTTCATGTGTCGATCTAAATTCCATCTGTATGGTGTCCTGAAATCACAATATTCGCACTTGAGTATTGGTAATTGATGGTATTTCATATGCTTAGTATACCGGCCTTTGAGATGCGTGACATAATTGCATTTCACACAACGGAAGAACCGTCTCTTCAGGTGGTATGAGGTCTCATGTCTGTTTAAAAGTTTGCGACTTCTGCAACTATAGTCACACTGTTCACAGAAATAGAGTTTCCTGTCGTCTCCTTTCACAGGCGAATCGTCCATCTCTAAATCATCGTCTTCATATTCATCCATTCCCTCCCAGGTATCATGTGTGGACTCTGAACTTCTTGGTGACTTTCCAGGGGAACTTCTGGATGATTTCCCTGGAGAAACACTCTCCCTTGCAGACTTTGAGGGTGACATCTTAACACGAGATGACTTATGGCTTTTATAAGGGCTGCTTCCAGACTCTTGACGTTTGATCTTCAGTTTGTGAACCATCCGCGCATGGCGAATGAGTTTTTGCTGGTTCTTGGAAGCATATATACAGCGTGGACATTCAAAGACTTTCATGCGCTCCCCATGCTCATCCTTCAGGTGGTAAAGATGCTCTCTTGGATTTTGTGTGTTGAATCCACAGTGAACACATGTGTAGTTCCTCTTCAAACGACACTGAGGAAGAGCTTTGCCATCTGAGGGGGCAATGTTGAAGAGGTCTTCAGGGCTTAACTCATCAACTTCATCATTTACATCTTCCTCGTCTTCTGCTTCAATTCCAGCAATTCCATTCACACCGTCTTCTGCTTCAAGGTCTTTTCCTTCCTCAAGCGCAAGATCAGCAGCCTCACTGGGTTCAGGGGTCTCATCGATTTCCATACCTTCTTCAATTTCCAAGTTCTTTGAATGGTCTTCTTCTTCCCCGAGCTCCATTCCTTCCTCAATGGGTTGCTCTTCTGGATTCTGGAATTCACTTTCCACCTCATCTTCTCCAATTATGCCCTCACCCTCAACCTCGGCCTCAGCATCATTAGCAACTTCAAGGTCATTAGTTTCAACTTCTGGCTCAATTTCTGATGGCTCTAGTTCATTTTCTTCTTCCAACTCCTTTGTACTATTTTCTTCTCCTACTTCATGTGCTATGTCAGCCTCCTGTTCTTCAACATGGCCATCAGTTTCGGTTTCATTTTGCACCTCTGCCTCTCCCTCTTCTTCATAAACCATTTCAGTCTGTTCCTCTGCATTTTCCTGAATATAGGCAAAGTCTCCTGTTGGCACTTCTTCTGTACCTACATCTATTTCATCTCCATCAGATTCCTCCTCCTCTTCCTTGGAGGGTACCTCTTGTTCTTCTTGGACTTCTTCTTTCTCCTCAGGTAAGGCTTCACCTTCACCTTCATCTACCGCACTCTCCTCTTCCTCCACTGTTTGCTCAACCAGATCACCATCTTGTTGAGGTTCTTCTTCTATAGTTAATGCTTCCTCTACAACCTGCTCTCCTTCCTGGTCCTCTTCTGCGGTCTCAGAAGGTAGTCCCTCGGCCTCCTCTCCTCCTTCCTGTGGGACAGATTCACTCTGATCCTCCTCTGGCTGTTCCTCTGTTTCTGTGACTACTCCTGTTTCTTGTACTGTCTGACCCTCTGTCTCTCCTGGTTCATCTTCTCCTTCCAGCATCGTCCTGCAAAAATATAGGCTTTACCTTCCTGTGTTCTCTCATTTTCAATGAAGGAAAATCAATATAGCTACTAAAAGAGAAATGGTATAATACTATCAATGTAAAAGAATAAGTGCATATACAAAATAGTATTAAATATGTATGAGACATAGAACTCAATCACTAATTTCTATATAAATAAACATGTGTATATATATATATATATATATATTATATATATATATATATATATATATATATATATCATATAATATATATATATATATATATTTATATATATATTATATATTATATTTATATATATATATATAATTATATATATATATATATAATATATATTATTTATATATATATATATATTTATATATATATTTATATTATATATTTATATATATATTTATATATTTATATTAATTATTATTATATATATAATTATATATATATATATATTTATATATATATATATATATATATATATTATATATATATATATATATATATATATATATATATATATATATATATATATACATACATATATATATTATACATACATATATATCAAGTATTCATATATAAATACACACTTAAAATATATATATTATATAAATAAAAAAATAAATATATGCAATATATATACACATACACACACTTAGAGATAAGTTATATAGATATGCATGAGAGAGAGTAAGCAAGAGATGAATATAAATATATAAATAAAGATTGATCTATATACAGACAGATGTACATGAAGACAGATAGAGAAGGAGAGAGATAAAAGATATAGATGTATTATATGTATATTCAAAGAAAAAGAAATTCATGTGACGGCATAAAATCTAAAATTAATAATTTTGGTAAATCCATTGTTCAACCTTTTAATAGTGTTCCCTGGTATAAAAGAACATATATTAGTTGACTTCTACAAACAATTATATAACTTTATGCATATTTTTCATATATTGTGCGTAAATGTAAATTTATATGTGGAGGCAAGTATGTGATAAATATCTTCACTATCTAGAAAATTACGAGAAAAAAAACTCATCTATAAACATAGCATATAGTATCATTCATCATTCATTACCAAAACATAAATCAGCCTAATTTTATAAGATTTATATTTAGCAATTTTAAATTTTACAAACAAGATTAACCTTAAACCATCATGTCCATCATATATTTGCTGTATTTATGGGATTCATTACACTACAGAAACTTACTTATTAGGTATGCATTGGAATTCTTAAATAACTATTTACTAACTTATCTTTTCTAAATCAATTTTACTAGAACTTAATTGGACCAGTAATACGGTTATCTGAAAAATCATGAAATTTACGATTCCAAAATTAAAGTTTACAATGACCTCGCAAACTGTCATTTAGAATCCATCTATCTCTAATATACTAATTACATGAAATTACATGTCTGAAAAATTTCCTGTTAAAAAATAATAATGTGGAAATTAATAATAATACAGGTGTTCCCCCTCTGAAATGAAAAGAAACAAACAAATGGCATTATAAACTGTGGACCAGACATAAATAAATCACACACACACAATATATATATATGTATATATATAATATATAATATATATATATATATATATATATAATATATATATATATAGAGAGAGAGAGAGAGAGAGAGAGAGAGAGAGAGAGAGAGAGAGAGAGAGAGAGAAGAGAGAGAGAGACAGACATACATACTTACACACACACACACACAAAATATCTAAAAAATTAATAAATAAAAAATAAAGGCCAAGCACAAAAGAAAACATGAAAACAAAATTGTTTTGCCTTTTGCTTTATTCGACATAACTTGTCTGCTCATTACCCTACCACTCGGCCTGTTACACACAGACAGACGCACATGTCTGTCTGCGGATATGAGAGCATGAGTGTGCGTGCATGTAGTATATTTCCTTCTGAAGGTGTACACACATATACACTTGTGCATGTATGTGATCGTGTACATCAATGTAAGTGGATATTTGAAAAGTTATGATGCATATATTTATATATATATGCATGTGCGTGAGAGTATGCATGTCTGAGCGTGCACATGTGCGCGTGTGTATATGCGTGCATATGTGTCCGCATGTGTGTACACGTGCGCACGTGCGTACGTGTGTGCGCGTGAGTGTGTACATGTGTGTATGTATGTCTGTATATCTTTATGTATGAGTGTGTGTCTATGTGGGTGTACATATGAGCATGTATGTATGTGTCAATATCTGTATGACTGTATATATGCTTGTGTGTATGTGTGTATATGGTATGTACATGTGTATGTGTGTGTATGTACGTATGTATTTATGTGTGTGTATGTGTGCATGTATGTCTGTGTGTGTATAAGTGTATGTATGTCTGCGTGTGTATGTACGTATGTATTTATGTGTGTGTATGTGTGCATGTATGTCTGTGTGTGTATGTATGGATGCTTATTTATAAATATGTAAATGTATGTACAATTATGTATGCGTATGTGTATGTATGCATGTGTATCTGTATTTATATATGCATATATGTATGTATATATGCGTAAATGTATGTATGTATGTATGTCTGTTTGTAAGTATGCATGTGTGTAAGTATGCATATCTGCATGTATGTATGTATGTATGTCTGCATGTATGTATGTATGTATGTCTGCATGTATGTATGTATGTATGTATGTATGTATGTATGTCTGCATGTATGTATGTATGTATGTCTACATGTATGTATGTATGTCTGTGTGTCTATAGGCATATATGTTAGTGTTTCTGTGCTTGCATGTATGGTCTTGTGTGAGTGTGTTTTCATGGATATACTCAGCTATATACAAACTATTTGCATACCCACATATACAGATGAGTGTCACCCATACAGCCCTACATATGAAAACACAAATTAAAAAACCCACGCCCTCACTCTGGGCAAAAGCAGCAGGCCCAAGGTGTCTCAGGAAGGAAGACCCTCACACTTCCTGTAGGTATCAACTCCTCTTCCCCTCCTCCACCTCCTCCTGTTCTGTCCTCCCTTCCTCCCTTCTTTTCTCATAGAGCGAGGTATTTACCCGCTTTCTTCATTCTCTCTATGCCCTCTCTTGCGAAATATAGCTCCATCTTCATTCATAAAGCGTCCGAGATGAGAGGGAAGTAAGGGTTTCCGAAGCAAAGAGAAAGGGAGAGAGAGAAAAACGCGAGATTCCTGAAGCAGCAGCACAGGTCGTGGT
>NW_020871695.1:107474-108565 GCF_003789085.1 Penaeus vannamei | reverse complement strand
AAGGTGTTCACCCCCTCCCCCCCTTACTTACGACCTTCACAGATTTCCCTTCTTCCTCCCCCTTCGTCTATCGTTTCCGCTCCTTCCCCTGTTTATTATTTACCATCATGTCAATTAAGTTTAGAACGAGAGTATTTTTTTTTTTTTTTTTTACCCTAAGGCGTCTGTCGTAAGGTATCAGTTCGAGTGCATTTAGGCAGATCTCCCTTGGCCAACAATTTGGTGGTTTATGTTGTATATTCGATACTGGATGCCATTCTGGTAGCGGGTAGCTTTGGTGGGGGACAGACGAGGTAACAGTTGCGTTGTTAGTACTTCAAAGCACGGGTTGTTTTGATAATGCCATAAAATGTGCCGTTAGACACACACGCACACACATACACACACGGACGCACACACACACACACACACACACACACACACACATACACACACACACGCACACACACACAATTCCATAATGACATCATAATCTAGATATGGTGGATGTCCTTAGTCGATGGGTATTAGTTTCCGAATATTAGAAACGAAGGTACTAAAGATATGTACTTCCATCCCTACATTTTATTTGTTTCATATATCGTGCATTTATTTTATTCTACTTATTTAGATCAGCAGCTTGGATCAGCTGTAAGGAGCAACGTCCCTCGGGTATCACATACCTTCTTGAATGTCGATCAAAGTCAGCTGCGCCGGTGAATCGATCCCAAACACAAGGAATCCCGCATCTTTGTGCTCAGTCCAATGGCTTGGATCTCCCGCCACGTCGATAGATTATAAAAGTTGAAAAAGCAGTAACGAACTTCTCCGAACACAGATGAACACAGCCTGAGTAACTGCTGCTTCGAAAAACCATGAACCGTTAAGCAAGGAGATCTCGGGGGCAGGATTCACGAACACAATTGTAACGCATTTACCAGCAGTGGTCAGTAACCATCGCGTTTACCAGCGATGTTAAAGTGGGAGTTACGAAGAAAAGGTAATTTGTATCAACAGTATTACAATCGCAACTCGTCTCGTTCTAATGATTGATATCAGATAGCTGTAGTAAAGCATCGAGCGCCATACATATTTTCTTTTTAGCTTTTTTG
>NW_020871695.1:92474-102474 GCF_003789085.1 Penaeus vannamei | reverse complement strand
TGAGAGGGAGAGGGAGAGGGAGAGAGAGGGAGAGGAGAGAGAGAGAGAGAGGGAGGGAGAGAGAGAGAGAGGGAGAGCGGGAGTGAGTGAGTTAACGACTACGACAAAATATGTTAGATGCCAAAGGTCGTAGAGCGCTGTATAGAAGCGCAATGGATATAGAGAGGAGAACAAAAGGCATACGAAGCCCGTTCAGGACTGACAGAGCCAGCCTTTCATCCTTTCAGCAAAGCTCTCACACCTTGGGAAGTGAAGAGATCAAGAGAAGAAGGAAAAGGAAAGGAGGTAGAAAAAAGAACAGGCAAAACTACTTAAGGCGTGGGCTGAGGTGATATCCGATATTAGGCCTCCATGACATCTAGCCTAGCAAAGGATTGGGTAGAGGGTACTTTTACCCTATAATCCGCTTACTTCACAGGCATATGTTGAAACTCTCTAAAAGTACATTATATTTCTAATGTTGCAATTCATTTTTAAGCATAGCTTCTTTAATATTCTATTTTTTTTTCCAGATCAGTACTTCCATCCACTCTCCGTCCCTTCTAATCCAGGTCTTATTCCAATTTTCTACATCACCATCAGTGTACAAGGAGGAAGGACAATAATACTCAATTCTTAGCATAAAATTCTTGTGAAAATAGATTCTTCCAGGAAGGAAGGTCACTTTTTTTTGCATCATCAGTGTACATAAAATAAGGACAATAATACTCAATTCTTAGCATAAAATTCTTGTGAAAATAGATTACAAAATCCCGCCCACACGTAGACGAACGCAGATAGCGGTGCTCACAACAAAGGGATGGTAAATTTGGAGACTTTCTCTTTACAAAAATCTCGTTCTTTAATCTAACCTCAGTTCACCAAGACCTCTAAAAATAAATAAAAAAAGACAAATAAAAACAAAACACTTTGAAATGGCAGCACAAAAATGGACAATGGGTTTGCTGTTGGTGAATACAATTTTATTCACTGTAACATATTATTGCTGTTGCCGATAGAGAAATTAATATTTTAATTTAAGATAAATGTTTAAATACCAAATAAAAAATCTAGTCCTTCTTTGTCTTCGCTTTCGTTACCTGGTACAAACCTGAACTGCTGATAATCAGATTCGACATTCTTTGAAATCTGAGGATGCTTTTGCTGTTCCCTTTTGTCTGTTCAGCAATGACCCACTCTTTTTTGTCTGTTGGTCTACAAACACACACACGCACACGCATTTCACAGGAAAATGTATCCACTCTTATCTTCGTTATGTCAATTAGCATCTCCCGTATATTCAAACATTTTATCATTCATTCATTTATTCTCTCTCTCTCTCTTTCTCTCCTTCCTTCGCAGGCAATCATTTTTTCTGTCTGTCTGTCTGTCTGTGACTATTTGTCCGTCTTCGTGTCTTTGCCCGTCTCTCGTCCACATCACAGAGACATGCGGCACGCGCTATGCGTTCATCCGACCTCCCAACATACGGCAACATGACCAGCAACATAATTACATTAGATACATGATAGGTGTATACATATACAAAGAATCACACTTCTTGCTTGGACTATTACACATCATACATGAGCATACAAAAGTCACGTAAAATGCTTGGTAAAGGCAAAAAAAGAAAGTTTTCTTTCTTTTCTATTTTTTTTTTCGCTTCTTTTTAACTTTGATACAGTTGATAAAAAGTTGTATGCCGATCCAAGTCTTTGGTCTGTTAAAACCTGAACGTGGCAGTTAGAGTGACTGATGCCCTCCTATACTAAAAAGCTATATAAATAATGCCAGGAAGTATATTCTGTCGTGAATAAATTACTTAATTACAATAATGTAAGTGCTACACTCCAACGAACTATCGTTTTTTTCCAGTACAAATGGCCGTACACATTTTTTCTTTCTCTCTCTAATCACAGCCCGAATCACAAAAATATATATATTGTTTTAACTGCCGATACAAATGATATGTTCACTAAGAACTGACTAAAGGCTCTGGTTGCGCGGCCGCTCTCTTGGCCAAGGGGAGCTGGTCCGCCGAGCTCCCTTCTTGGGCCGGCACGAGGTCCTCTCCCTTTGCCACCACTTCCATTTTCGCATTCTCTTCCTCATTGTCGGTGGCCTCCTTGGACCCTTCTCCTACCTCCATATGGACGTGGCCGTTGGTCAGCCTGGTTTCCTGGTCGTCCTCGAGGGGCTCCTGCTGCACCTGGCTCTTTCCTTCTGTGGGGTCTTCGTGTGGGTCTACATCCATACTCTCCGTCTTGTCCTCGCTCGCACCCTCGTTCTCCGGTAGCGGCTCGTCTGGGAGAGACTTGGAGATGATGTCGGCGCTACACAGAGTACTCTCGCCCTGTACACTGGAGGCTGCCGAGTCCAGTCCGTCCGTAGCGAAAGGGTCGCTGGACTCCATCATCCCTGGTCCGCTGCGGATCTTGGCGCCGGGCCGGAGGGAAATCACGAAGTCGTTGGGCGCTTCCACGATGTCGCCCGAACGGAAGTTGACCTGGATTCCACTGGCGATGTGAGAGTCGGGCTCCTCTTCCTCCCCTGGGTTACTGATAATGGGTGGCTTGTACACGCCAGTGTCATGGGAGAAAATAAGGTACCTGTCCTCAACATTGCTTGCGTTCTTACTGTCCTGCAACTTGGGACCGTCGATTGCTTTGGATCCTGGCGGTACAATGGGGGCACTTAGGATCTCCTGACGGTCATGGCGCATGAATCCCTCAGGATGAACATACTTGAAGGGACGGAAATGGACCTTGGTATGCTCACGGATGAAGTTGGGCTGCGAGGCTGTGTAGTCACAGAAAGTGCACTTGTAGACACCATACCCACCATTGGCTTGGTGACGCAAACTGTGGCTATCCACTGCGTCGCGTCTGACATTAGCGTAAGGACAATACTGGCAGTAATAGACTCTCCTCTCCTTCTCATCTTCTTTGTTGGTTGGCTCCTTCACCCCCTTCTTGTTCTGTAAAAGGAGGTGCTGGCGCTCTGAAGTGGTTAGGTCAACATCATCCAGATTCTCTTTGTTGGACTCTTCCCCCCTGCTCTTGCTCGGTTTTTCTCCCTGGATGTTGTTTTCATTAGAGCTGATGATGGGCTCATACTTGGGGTCAATGTCCTCGGGTGGAGGGCCCTCACCATTCTGGGAGAGCATCCGCTCGTGGTATTTGTGGCGGTTAATGTGCATCATGAAATTGGCGTAGAATTTCACTGAGTAATCACATATGCGGCACCTGTACTTGTGATTCGAACCATGGAGATTGGAGTGAACATGGTACTGCTCTGTCTTCTCAAATGCTGAAGGGCACTTGTTACACTTGTACCTCTTTTCCCGTGATTTCCCTGTGACCTTGTCTATGTGCATTGGGTAGTACAATTTCGGGTCACCTACCCTCTTGGGGTCATCCTCTTCCACATCCTCTTTCTCTTTCGATGACTTGCTCTTCCCGCTGTACCCCTTGCTACTTCCTGATTCATTATTGGTGATTTTATCCTGCCCTTCCTTCTCCAGCTGTGTTTTCCGTCTCAGCAAGTCCACGCCAGACAGAGGAATCTGTTCTTCAACGTAATACTTGAACTGAGGCCGCCCACCACTTTCTGAAGCAATTGGTCTCAGGCCAATGAGCTTCAGTTTGATTGGTGGATGATATGAGTAGTCCCTCTCAGTGCTCTTCTTGGAAGGCTCTTCTGGGGGTGCTGGCTTTTCTCTCTCTGGGGCTTTGGGAGCTGGGGTTTCACTCGGAGTTGAGACAGGGACAGGTGCAGGTTTAGGAGAAGGAGCAGGATCAGGAGGAGGAGGAGGAGGAGGAGGTGGGGTAGGAGGAGGTGGTGGTTCTTTGGATGCTTTTTCTGCTTGTATGGTCTCATCATACTGACTGTGTAAGAGGTGGTGTTGTTGGAGATTTTCTTCTGTCTTGCCTGCATATGAACATCGCTGGCACTTGTGGGGGTTGTTGGCTCCATGGAGAGACTGATGGTACTGTAAGGTCAACAGCTTGGAGAATGATGCTGGACACTCATCACACATGTACTTGCTTGTAGGGGGAGGCTGTGGAACGGAGGTAGGAGGTGGGGATGCTGTGAATGGCCGAGAGTTGTTGGCCGACTCATGGCTGTCACCAGAAGTCTCCACAGATGTTTCGTGGGGGATCGTTAGCCCAGGAACCGGAGGATGAGTGGTAGCAGTTCGGTGCTGACCCATCATGGTGCGAGTACGTTGCTGGTACTCAGGTGTGTGCACCTTGAGATGTGCGAGGAGGTGAGCCTGCTGTCGTGCACCGTAGTTACAGTGATCACACTTATGAGGCAGGCTCGTTGTGTGGAACCGGGTGTGAATCTGAATCTCCTTCTCAAAGAAGAATCTAGCAGGGCACTGTTGGCAGTAGTAAATCACCTTCTCATCTGCTTTTCTTGCGGGCGCTGCACTAATCCCTGGTATCTCTGGGGTTTGCGGAGTCTCTGGGCGACTTGTACTTGCTCTTGTTGTGAGCTGTCTCAACTGGTCTTCATCTGAGAGGGATGGGTCAACAATGGCATGGCACTGTCCCATGGAGCCAGCATGTACCTTCATATGTGCTGACATAACACCGGCATTAACACTAACGTAAGAGCAATATGGACAATGTAAGCCACCGCTTTCTCTTGCTGAGTCAGTTTTGTGCATTTTCTCATGCTCTTGTATATTTGTTTTACGTAAATTGACATGTGGGCAATGCCTGCATTTGAACATTTTAAAGAAACGATTATCTCTAGACACCCAAACAAGTGGTATGTCATCTAAAACCATGGTACTCTGGTCTGTCAACTTGGGAAGCAAGGAGGAGTCTGTGACTGTGTTATCATCGCCTGTATTGCCACTTGCTGCCACATTGTTGACGGGTGTGATGGTAAGAGATGGAGAAGGAGAATTGGACCTGTCGTCTGCCTGATTATTGTCATTAACGCTGCTCACCTCGATGCTGTCATCCAACACCGGATCCATTCCATGCACACGGATGTGCTGGGATAAGAGGTGGCGACGTGTTACATTGTAGGTGCAGTGAGGACAACGGAAAGGTAGACCTTTGGGCTTATGGAACTGGCGGTGATGCATCAGTTTCGCACGACTCCTGGTCTCAAAGGGACAGCTGTCACAGGCAAGGTTCCGAGATCCACTTCCAGGTTCCTCTTGCTGCAGAAAGAAAAAGGAAAAATTAGCTTGAGTCAAAGAATAGGAAAAGCTGGATTGAGATAAAGTATAAATGATGGGAAATCATATTCCTTCTCTGATCCAAACTCATGAGTAATAACAGTTTTATTGTGATCTCTGGGCGGATATTAAGATGTAAATTAATTAATCTAAATCACACCAATTCTTTAATTCTTATAATGAATTTTTATTCCTGCTTAAAAATACCCATAACAGATACAAAATTTACTGTAACTTGTTAAATGAAACTTACAGGCACTGGTGCAGGAGTGCTGGATACTTTGCTGGCAGCTTCGAGCACAGAGGCTGGCACTTCCATTCCGTGAACATTCAAGTGCTCAAAGAGCTCACTGTAAAGATGGATTTCTTTTAGAATGCGTTTGTATTACATGCGATAAACTTTAGGTACTATTATGGTTTTTAGACCATGGTTTCAGTATCTTTTTAACAACAATTAATCCCCCCAAAATTAAACACTATGATAATTTTTTCATGTTCAAGCCTTTCCTCTTTTCTATTTCTTATTTTTTTGGGGTAGGAAAAAAATACGGGAAGGGGAGGAACAACAAATTTAAAAGGGGAAGAAGACGAAGAAGAAAATTTGACGGGAAGCCTTTCCTTTCCTCCAACTCACCCTTTAGTGGGAACATAGAAAGGGCAGAACATGCACTTGAAGATGCAGTCTGGCCGTGAGGAATGGTAAACCACATGCGACCTCATCTCGCTGCGTTTCTTGCTGGAGAAAGGACACTGACGGCACTGGAACATTCGCGTGCTCTCATTGTACTCCATGTTTTCCGAATCCCCTGGAGAACAAGAACAGCTGATAAACAAGGCAATTCAAAGCATACGGATTTAATTATATCATAACATTTCTCACTTTTCAAAATTTCCTAGCTAACTGTAAAGTACCGGGCTAATTGTAAAGGAATTATTCACCATGTAATATTGGGGAAATTATTTGCATCATACTAAATTAAGTATTTCTCTCTCAAATTATTCATTTCCTGATTAAAAAGATTATAATACTTGGCATTGGGATTATACATAAATCTCAACCAATAAATAGAACATTTTCATATGTATGAAAAAAAAAAAAGGAAAAATGAGAAAGGCCCACTTTATCTGTCTTGCATCTAGTATGTAACATTATCTCACAAAGTAGCACAGCAAAAAGACCATCTCTCTCATCTCATCTTTTGTCTGCACAAAGCAGACAAAATACCTATAATGAAATCTCTTGCCATCAATAGACAGAACAAAATGGACTTTTAAAACAAAAACTAATCATCCCATTTGTAACCCCGTAATCGGCAACCATCATCTTGATCTCAACTCAAATCTGTATTTTCCGCCCAAAATTGCATTGTACCTGAGTTATCCTTTGAGTCTGGGGTCTGTCCCTCGCAGCGGCTGGTGATGCCACCTTGGCCTCCGTGACTGCTGTCAATGTGCAGCTGAAAGAGATGAGAAAAAGAGTTAGTAATTCCACTATACAGTGGAGCTGCTCATGCTGCAGACAACAAATGTTTTTGATGACAACTGACAGTTATTATTGTCAATGATGAGGACAATTGTAATTAGAAAAGCTGGGCCAAACTAGGAAAGGTAATAAAATGAAACACTGATATACAATAAAATAATAATCAAAATATTACACTGAGATTGCTATGGGAAGAAAGTCATACAGATAATGAAAAGGCTAATAGTCTAGATTTTTTATTATCATCATCATCATTATCATATCATAATCATATCATTGGTATCATTAGCATCATCTTTTATAATTAATTTACTTTCTGTCATTGTCATTTTTTTTGCCAATATTGCTTTCAATTCTAAGAAAATCTTAATACTACTTCTGGTGTTACTCCCTCAAATTCAGGTCACTTAATTTAATCTACTAATTGTCATCATCACAATAATAATAGCAATATGTGAAATAATAATAATAACATAAGAAAATTACTTCTAATAAAAAAATAATCTCATAAAAATAAAAATAAAGAGGCAGATTCATCAGTCACTTTCACCTTTTCTATATTTCCTAAAGTCTACCTCGATTCCCATTAACTGTCATAAGGCACGCAAACTACTTGAACACCTTGCAAGAAAAGAGGAGTAGTATAGAATTCAATTTTTTTTTCTATGTGGTAGACAAATTATTTTCTACTCGTTCAGCTTCAATCCTCCAAAAGAGAAAGATCGACTGTGTTAAGGTAACGACTGTGCAAGGTAACTGGACTACATAATATGTTGCCAAAATGAGAATAATTACATTTCTTTCATAAACGGCACAAAATTTTAAGAATGACAATGATGACGATGACAATAATAACAGCAGCAGCAACAAAACAACACCAAAGAAAAAAAAGGGAAGAGAAGAAGAAGAAAAAGAAAAAGCCATAACTTTAAATAATGTTTCTCTGTGGTTTGAAAAAGCTTACTATGTACCTGATTCTGGAACTTTGAATCACATATTTCGTACTTAAAGCACAAAAATGTCACAAGTAAGGTTCAGAATTTTCATGCTATATCACTTACATCTTCTGAAACAGATAACAATAACTAAACACACAATTTCCTGAGAATCTATATGCTCATGAGGAGTATTATTTCAATCAATAATAAAGCAGTATATAATCTTTAGTCCCTCTGTGTACCTTATTTCATTGCCCATATTATCAAAAGTTTGCTAACTGACTGCACAGAGTGGAAAGTTATTAACTCTGAATTATAGATTTAGATCACAATATCAAGACAGCCTATATGACCATGACGGCAAGTTTGCCTCAGCCGGCACACAGCCAGATTTTCCTATGACAGCATGTTCATGTCATTTGCCTCTAAAATAAAATTTTTCATGATGTGATGGTCTTGTCATCTGGATTGTAGGGCTTAAAATATAACAAGATGACTTTGGATAGTAAATTTATCTTTGTCAAGTTGTAGGAGTCATACTCCTACTCATCATCAATATAATCATTACCTTTATCAAGATCTTTGAATTAATGCACCTCTGCTGTAATGGCCTATTCACTTTCTTTTTTAACCCACTATACTGTCTAAAGCAATCTTTTGTGAATTTTGTTGCAAACCGATAGCCCGAGTAGCACACAAGTACTCAGGCAGAGTCTATGAATAAACCCAAAACGACCTGACCTGACCTGATTCCCTCATTTCTTGAATTTGTAGATTTTTTTTTTTTTTTTTTTTATTTTATCAATATCAATGCTTTCATAATTATCAGTACAATTATTAAATAATTATAAAAACATGAATAACAATAGAAAAAACAAACAAACACAAAATATAAGGAAAAGGACTATCAGTTTCTCTTGTGTTCACATTACAATGCATAGTTCTTTCCTACCTTTATAAACAAACAAAGACAAATGAATTCAAAATCAGAAGCACTATGAAATAAACACTTCTCAGACACCATTTACATGTGCATTATACACAGACACATGATTCTTCACAAATGCTCACCTGAACAGCCCTCTTGGTTCCAGCAGCATAACCACACACATCACACCGATGAACAGCATGGAGCAAGGAAACAGGTCCTCCTCGGCCATGAGCCAGTCGCACATGCTGAACAACAGTTTCACGCTCGCTGTCTCTGTTTTATCAGAAAGGGAGAAAGGGGATGAAGATTGGCTAGTTTATACTGGGAGAAAGAAAAGGTAATGGATTCTAATACTTCCTAATCATTATAAGAGAAATATGAAAGCAACAATGCCATTACACAATACTCAGGATTAAATACCAGGGCTACTTAGGCCTCAGAACAGTAATCTGATTTTGTTTAATAAAATCTATGGCTCCCTTACCCACCCACTAACAATCACTTCATCTTTCTCATTTAATCAATCTACTAACCTACTCTACTTGATCCTAATCAATTACAGCCATGTTAATACATATCCAGAGAAAAAGTGTGGATATGTATTATAAGCGCCAACTCTCTCCCTCGGTAATCCACTGGGTGTCACCAATCAAGGCAAGTGTGGACTTTCTACCACCTCTAGTTAACAAGCTGCAGTTTCCCTACCAAGACACACAATGAATCCAGCTCAACATTATATGTACTTCTAGTGGTACATCACTTTGTAATACTTGAATCTTGTTTACTGGGTTGGAATTAGCAGTTGGGTAATATGCAATGTATCTCTTGAACTTTGGTGGTTATATGTAATATGTAAGCAAACCGTGGGGCATATTACGAAGCTAGTGCTGGGCTCTCATTTTGATAACTTTTTTTTATCTTGACTGTTTCAGTGATTCAATTTCTTGATTTCTCTCCAGGTAATGTATATACATGATTTTTTTTATTTTTTTTTTATGAGGTTATGTATATACATATATTTTTTCTTTTCTTGTTTTACAATACAAAATTTTCAGTGATTTTTTTTTTTTTACCTTTACCTTTACCTTTCACCACTCAATGAGAACAAAACTTCCGTTCCACTCACCTTCCTTACCCATAAATCCTCTTTCCCTTAACCATAAACATTCCCATCCCTCTTTCTCTCCCCATTAACCCTAAACTTACTTTTACCCATCAGCTAAAAATCAAGCATCAATCCCTCATCCAAGAACCCTTCCATCCCTTTTACTTTCCAATTTCTTCATACTTTTTTTTATTCTTATTTCTTTCATCCCACGATTCCCCTCAATCCCCTGTCACTCCCTCATCCAAGGATCCTTTCATCCCTTTCACCTTCCAATGTCATTTTACCCCTTTCGATTTTCATTTCTTTCACGATTCACTCAATTCCACTCATGCTCACCTGAAGTCGCACGAGTTTGGCA
>NW_020871695.1:54228-64228 GCF_003789085.1 Penaeus vannamei | reverse complement strand
ACAATAATAATAATAAAAGCAACAATAATGATGATGAGACTGACAAAAATGAATACAGTATATAGAAAAACAATAATAATAGTAATAATAATAATAATAATAATGATAATAATAAAAAGTAATGATGATAATAATGACGACAACAACAACAATGTTAATCATTATCATAACAACAACAATAACAATGTCCATAGCAATAATAATGAAGATGATGGTGATGATGTTATAATCATAACAGCAATAACAAAAAATAACAACAACATTTATTAGAATATTAATAAAGATGAAGGTGGAGTATAATTACAATAATGATGACAATGATAACAGTCATGATAATGGCAAAAAAAGATAATAACAATAACAATAGTGACAACTATAATAATAATGATAACAGAAATGTTAATACCAGAAATAAGAAATACCAATTTATGGCGACAACAGCAATAACAGCAAAGGGCAAATAAATAATAATATTAATAATAATAGCAATAATAATAATAATAATAATAATAATAATAATAATAATAATAATTAATAATAATAATAAATAATATATTATAATAATAATGATAATAATAATAATAATAATAAATATGAATAATAATAATAATGATAATAATAATAATAACAATAATAATAATAATAATAATAATAATAAAAAGAAGAAAAAAGAAGTCAAGGAAGTGAATGAGGAGGAGGAGGAGGAGGAGAAGGAGAAGAAAAAAAGGAAAAAGAAGGAGGTGAAGAAAGAAGAGCAGGAGAAATGATGATGGAGAGAAGTGTAAGAAGAAGAGAGGAGAGAGAAGAAAAGGAAGAAGGAGGAGGAGGAAGAAAAGAAGAAAGAATGAGAAGAAGGAGAGAGAGCGAAAAGAGGAGGTCGAGTGTGTGTCTGAGACCAGAGAAAACGACGACGAAAAGGGAAGTGAAGCAAGAACGAAAATGCGAGAAAGAAAACGGGAATAAAGGAAAGTAAAAGTAAATGAGCAAGTGGAAAAGACGAAAAGTTTTGCAAACAGGTGTGAACGAGAACAAGAGAGAGGAAACTGAAGAGAGGAGGAGGAGGAAGAAGAAGAGAGGAAGAGGAGGAGGGGGAAGGAGGATTAACATCAGCAGGAGGAGGAAGAGGAAAAAGAAGTTGGGAAGGAAGAGGAAGGTGATGAGGAGTAGAAGGAAGAGGAAGAGGAGAGAAGAGGAGGAGGATGTGAATGAAGTTGTAAAAAAGGTGAAGGAAAAGAAAAGGAAGAAGAAAAAGGAGGTGAGGGAAGAAGGCAGCAGAAGAGGAAGAGGAGGAGGAGGAAGAGGAAGAGGGGAGTAGGAAAAGGGAGGAGGTGAGGCAGCGGTGAGAGGAAGAAGAGGAGGAGGGGGAGAGGCAGCGGAGGAAGAGGGAGAGGAGGGAAGGAGGGAGGAGGGGGAGGGGAGGCAGCGGAGGAGGAAGAGGAGGAGGGGGAGAAGGAGGCAGCGGAGGAGTGGAAGCTGGGCTATATTCTGCTCCTCGCAAGAAAAGCGAATTAGAATTTGGTCTTCAATTCATCAAGCCTTATGGCCTAATGCATGCATGATTCTCACAGGATAAACGCCCTTACCGTACGGATACGGCGGCGGAGGCTTATCATCATTGCGTAATTGCCATTAAGAAGTGACATTACAAGTTGATCGTCGTGGCCAGAAATATCACACCGGGATTAGGAATTCTCGACTAATAATCAACCCGGGAGACAGATTACAGACGAGAATCTAAGCCAACTGATGCGTAGACTAATGCCAGACCTTTAACGGATGCGGTGACTCGCTAGATATTATGGGAGCTTACCGAGTGCATGATCAAAAAAAGAAAAGAAGAGAGAGAGAGAGAGAGAGAGAGAGAGAGAAGAGAGAGAGAGAGAGAGAAGAGAGAGAGAGAGAGAGAAGAGAGAGAGAGAGAGAGAGAGAGAGAGGAGAGAGAGAGAAAGAGAGAAATAAGAGAAAAGAAAAGAAAAAAAAAATCGTCGATCTGTTCCTTCTCTGGTCTTTGTCCCGTCGGGCGCGCGACCGGGGCGACAGAAGCGCTTTCAACGTACGTTTATACTTCCGTTAAGTTATTTCCTACGATAAGCTTCGGGCGATGGGAGATAAATAAGGAGATGGGTGTCTCAAAACAATAAAAAGATGCCAAAGCGAACGATCAGATGCGACACAAGCACGGCCAGAACCTGCTGGGCGCCCTGGGGATGTCGGACGGCGAATCTTTCCTCTCCTTAAAAGCACGCCGTCGCTAGAACTGATGTGGAGTAATGGCGGCTCCTTACTAGCTAGATTAGCGACTTCCTGATTTAAAGCCCTCTCTAGAACGTCGTAAAGGACACGCACCGCCGAGAGAAGACTTAGAAAGAAGAAAGAAAAAGAAGAGAAAAAAGAAGAGGATCATCAAGCGTCGTGGCAACCGAAGTTACCTAGCCACGGGTAGAGTGTTCAACATCGAAATTGCAGGAGAGACATATACATCGTGGGAAGTTCCAGAGGAGACAAACAAATCATAAAGCCAGTCAGAGGCGCAACACACACCCTCGCACACCGGAAAGTAACATTTAGGCGCAATTTTCTGCGGTGTTTGAACAAGGAAACACCGCGCCGGGGATCGTGGAGGTTGGCGCTTGTCGTACATCGGCATCCCGGTCCTGAAGCGTCGAGTCATGCACTTTAGTACGATAATTTCTGCATGGCTCGGATGCCGCTCTGGGCTTATCATGGCAACAAACAATGACCCAAGCATGTTAAGTGTATCAATTACATAATATTGGGTAAGATCCCCGACCTAGTTCCTCGCCAAGAGATGGATAATTAAATGGGAAAAGTTGTAGAGGTGATAGCAAGCACGGGGATGTACATACCGAACTATTAGTTACTCTTCGCTAAATTAATTGACACTACCGCATATCATTCCCTTGGCGAGACGAATCCAATGCGAATTCCACAAGATATATTTGTCCTGTGTTGGTTATTCATCCCATGCACCTACGGGGATACACATACACCATTTCACTCATATTCTTGTTTGTAGAGGTAACTGAGGCAGTGACGTCGTCCGTGGTATATGTATACAGGATACCTGCTAATTCCATACAAGATCTTCAGTTTATTGTTAATCTAGGTGTTTGCCGTTCCTAATGAAGGAGTATCAGAGAGTAATCATTATGATTATGTTACCTACGGCCTGAAATGTATTTATGGGAGAGGGGGCGGAGCTATGGAATTATACAGCCAATGAAATAATACAGGAAATGTCATATTATTTCGATTATATAGTTGTCAATTTCGGTGTATATCCTTTTACATTTCCCTGAAGTAAAACTTTCATGCTTCAGGCTTAAGTTGCTTGCTGAAAAATATATACATTGTCACAGTCACCATCAGGTAATGCGATTATAATTTCTTGATTGCACGTTGCACTTCCATCCTACCTGAGAGTATGGTTCCACTTTATTAAGCGAAAGGAAATCGTCAATGGGTTATCATGAATGTATTTCCGGAAAAGCAGGGAAGAGTGATTGCCCGCGGTGGTTTTCTTCGCCCTTTGTGAATTTATGTATGCTTCACACGCACACGCAATTTATATATATATATATATATTATATATATATATATATATATTATATATATATATATATATATATTATATATATATATATAATACTGTATATATGTGTGTGTGTGTGTGTGTGTGTGAATATTTATATTTTTTAATCTATTTATTTTATATATATATATATATTATACATACATACTACATATATATATATATATATATATATATATATATATATGTATATTGTGTGTGTGTGTGTGTGTGTGTGTCTGTGTGTGTGTGTGTGTGTGTGTGTGTGTGTATGTATATGTGTATGTTTATGTGTATGTGTGTGTGTGTTTAATGTATATTTGTATGCATATACATACATATATATATATATATATATATATATATATATATATAATATATATATATATAATATATAATATATATACATACATGTGTATATATATATATATATATATATATATATATGTGTATATACATATATATATATATATATATATATATATATATATATATATATATATATCGGATAGCGGTATAGAATATCATGAAGAATGTTACGTTCATTATATCAGCAGCGGCAATAATGATGACATACAGAAGCCTTTGAAGTAACTAACGATTAATTATTATCTAGCATTACATTAAATGTTTGAAAATATTTTTTATTTTTTCAGTTTTCCTTTTAGAAAATTAGGAAAAAAATCTTAGTGAAAAAGTAATTTTGCAAATAATTTCCTATCTTTTATGATGCATTTTCATATAATCCATTATCAATATTCTTTTTTTTCTTTCTCTTCCTGCTATTATTATTATTATTATCATTATTATCCTTATTATTATTATTATTATTATTATTGTTATTGTTATTATTATTATTATTATTTATTATTATTATTATTATTTTATTATTATTATTTTTATTATTATTATTATTATTATTATCATTATCATTATTATTATTATCATTATTATTATTATTATTGATGATAATAAAAAACAAAAATATGGTAATAATAATAATAATGGTTATGCTATTATTATTATTATTATCATTATTATCCTTATTATTATTATTATTATTATTATTGTTATTATTATTATTATTATTATTATTATTATTATTATTATTATTATTATTATTAATATTATTATTATTATTATTATTATTATTATCATTATCATTATTATTATTATCATTATTATTATTATTGATGATAATAACAACAAAAATTATGGTAATAATAATGATAATGGTTATGGTGGTAATGATAATCATAATAACTATGATACAATGATATGATAATTAAGTTGGTAAAAATAATGATGATGATAACAATAACATCAATATACAATGATGATAAGTAATGATGATAAATGCAAAAATAATGAAAATAAAGATGATAAGAATATGATAATGGTGATGAAGATGATAAGGATAATGATAATGATATATTATGACAATAATAATAACAATGATTAGAATAATAAAATGATTTAGAATAATAACAATGATATAAACGATAACAATGATATTGCTTATAATGATGACAATGATATTAATGATACCAGTAGGAAAATAAGGTAAATGATAACAAAGATGATAATAATGATAGTAATAGTAGTAGTAATATAATAGTAATAATAATAGTAATAATAATAACGAGAAATGATAATGATTAATAAATGATGACAATAATGAAAATGATATTGATAACGATGATAACAAGAAAAGAAAAAGATTATGAAAATAGTTACAATGATAGTCGTAATAATAATTTCAAGAAAAATAAGACCGTAATAAAAATAATGGCAACAAGAAAAATATCAATAACGTTAATAATAATAATAAAAACATTAATAAGAACAACACTAATCATAATGATTATATAATTTTTAGGACTATATATTATATGAATTGTTGTTGTTGTCATTATTATTATTGTTAAGATTATCATCATGATCTTTATTATCAGTATGATTATATCCTCACTATTATTTTTCATGATCGTTATTATTATCAGAAATAGTATCATTCTTTTTATTGTTATTGATATCATCATTACCATTATTATAGTCATTACCATTACATTTATCATTCTTACTATCACTGATGTTATTTTATTATTGTTATTATTATTATCACTATTGTTATAATTATTATTATTATAGTTATTATCATTATTTTTCATTATCATATGTTTTTGTATTGTCATTCCTATCATTATTATTTATATTACTATCATAATCATTATACTTATCATTATTATCATCATTATTTTTACCAATAGTATTTTTATCATTACCATCATCATCATTAGAATCATTATCAATATCATCGTAAATATTGTCATTATTATTGTTATGATAATCAATATTATCACTAATTGTTATCATTATAATTACTACCATTAATGAAACTAGTATTATTTTTACTCTCAGTTTAATTACTATGATTAATATTCATATCATCATGACTTATATCATAATTCTTATTTTTGTTATTCAAATTATTTTTAACCGTTTTATCATTATTTTCTCATTATTTTCCTATGATAATTAGTATTACTACCATCATTATTGTTGTTATTATTATCTGAATTAGTATTGTAACTAACATAATCAATTCTCATATGAATATCTTATAAGCGTTCTGGTGATTAAAATAAAAATCATGATTATAGTCAAAATGATGATAGTAATAGCTATGATGTCAGTAATAACGATAAAAGTAATAACAGTAATAATAATAATAATGATAATGATAATAAAAAATATATGATAATAATGATAATGATAATAAAATATATATGATAATAACGATAATAATAATAAAATATATATGATAATAATATATGATAGAAATAATAATAATAAAAAAATATATGATAATATATATGATAATAATATTAATGATAATAAAAATAAATAAAAAATATTTTGTCAGTAATAATGCTAACGACCGTCATTATGGTGATATCTTTTCTTACTATTATTATCATTTTATGGCCACTTTAATCAACAGGAAGTAATAGGAATGGCAGATAAAGAAAACATAATGGTAATAAAGATAATAATAACAAAAGAAAAATAATTATGGTAATGGTATTCATACTAACATTCATTACCAGAATATCATTATAACAGTAATAATGAAAACAGCAAATACAATAATAGCAGTAATAATGAAAATATTATGATGATAATGATAACAATAATAAGAGTGAAGTAAGGATAATAATGATAACAGCAACAACAACAGAAATAATAATCATAACAATGATAATGATAAAAAATCATAAGAATACGAATAAGAAAAATAATTATGAAAAAATATAAAAAATATGATAACAGTAAAGTTAACAACAACAATAATAATAATAATAATAATAATAATAATAATAATAATAATAATGATAATAACAATAATAATAATTATTATTATTATTTTTTGTTATTATTATTATTATTATCATTATTACTATTATTATTATTACTTAATATATATATACATTATAATAACAATGGCAATGAAAATAATAAGTAATTATAATAAAAATAGTTATAATTATAGAAACAATATCAATGTCAATGATAGTAATATTAATGACGACTATTGTAATATCATTGAAAACTATAATATTGATAAAAATAATAATGTTAGTAAAATTAAGAATAATAATGACGATGGCAATAATAATAGTGATGATGACAACAACAACAAAAACAACAATACTGATAATAATCAAAGTAATAAAAAATAAAAATGGTGGTAATAATATGAGCAACAAAATCATAGCAATGATAACAATATTAATGCTAAAAATTGTAATTATCTTAATGATAAGAATGATAGTAACAAGAACACTAGTAACGATAATGAAAATGGTAATAAATAATAGAACAATAGTGTTAAAGTAAACAGTAACAAGGACATGAATAATTAAAATCATAATGATAGTAAAAATAACGATAATGATGGTAATAACAATAATAAGGATAATGGTATTGACATAATGATGATAACAACAACAAAATAATAATGATGATGATAATAATAATAATGATAATAATAATAATAATAATAATGATGATGATAATAATAATAATGATAATAATAATCATAATAATGATAATGATAATAATAATCATATAATATAATGATAATAATAATAATAACAATAGTACTAATGATAGTGATAAAAATGATAGCAATAGAAATAATGTTGCCGATAACAATAAAAACAATAACAACAATTAAAATAATAAAAATGATGACAATAATAATGATTTTCAGAAATAACGATGATACAAATGATAAGGATAATAGCAATGATGATATTCATACGTATTATTTTCATTATTATAGATGTCATCATAATTAACATTTCTAGTATTATTGCTGCCATCATTATTACATCAAAGCAGTAATGATAACAATAATAGCATGGATGGAAATTATGATAACAATAAAAAAATAACGATGATTATCATGATAATGATAACGACAATAATGATTATAAAATAATAACGATAATGATAATAATAATAATGATAATAATAATAATAATGACGATGAAAATAATGATAATAATAATAATAATGACGATGAAAATAATGATAAAAAGAATAACGATAATAATAATGATGATAATAACATAATGATTATAATGATGAAATAATAATAATAATAATAATAATATAATATAATAATAATAATAATAATAATAATAATAATATAATAATACAATAACAATAGTATTAATAAAGCAAGATAAAAATAATGATAATGATGATGATGATAATAATAAAAATAATAATAATAATGCTAATAATAATAATGATAATAATGATAATAATAATAATAATGATAATAATAATGATACTACTACTAATAATGATAATAACAAGAAGAATAAAAAATGATAAAGATAATAATAATGATCACAAAGATACTGATAATGATCGTAATAATAGTAATAATGATGATGGTATTAATAATAATAACAGCAACAACAATGGTATTGATAAGAAGAAAATAAGGATAATATTGATCATTATTACAATGATAATAATAATAATGATAATTTTGATAAGATAATGATAATGATAAAAATAATGATAATGATGATATTAAAAATACCATTGACAAAAATTATGATAACAGTAACAACAAAAAAAAAAGTATCATGATGATAGTAATCACAGTGATAAAAATATTAATATTGATAATAATGATAATGGTATCGTAAATGATCGTGATGAAAATGATAGTAATGATGATAATAATAATCATGGTGATGATGATGATGATAATGATCATAATAATGATGGCAATATTGATAATAAGAATGATAGCAATAATGGTAATAATGATAATAATAATAAAAAACAAATAATAATAATAATAATAATAATAATAATGATAATAATAAAAACAATGATTGTAGTAATAATTATGATGATGATGATAATAATAATGATAATGATAATAATTATAATAAAAATAATAGTAATAATGATGACAATAACAAAAATAATAAAAAAATTATAATAGTGACGATTATGATGATATTAATGATGATGATGATTATAATAATAACAATAATGAGGAAAATAATAATAATCATAATAATAATAATAACAAAAATACTACTAATAATATTGATAATGATATTAATAACAAAAGTAATGAAAACAATAATAATCTTTATTATTGTAAGTATAATAACAGTAACAATAATAAAAACAGTAATGAGAATAAATAGCCTCAGAGCTAGAATAGTGCTTATAGTAATGATATTAATAATTATGAAGTTGGTGACATTGATAATTGGAATAATATGATTATCATATCATTATTACTAATGACATTATCATATTAATTACCATTATTATTTTCATTAAAATTATCAATGAAACTTTTATCATCACGATGATTTTTCTATATGAGTACCATTATCCTCATTATTATCATTACTAAATATGTTATTGTTATTGTTATTATATTATTGTTATTATCATTATTGGAATTATTCGTTTTACTCTCATTATCATTATTGTTATTATTATCATAATAATAATAATAATAATTATTATTATTATTATTTGAATCATTGTTGTTGCTATCATTATTATTATTATCATTGTAAATTGTATTGCTACTCTTGTTTTTGTCATTATGATTATTTTCACTATTATCCTTATCCTTATCATTATTGCATTTTACTATCATAATTATCATCATTATTCTCATTATTATAAAGATATTGGTTATTATTATTATTTTCATTACTATTACTCTACTACTGCTACTACTTCTACTGTTATTATTATCATTGTTATTATTATTATTACTATCACTATTTTTATTACCATTATCATTATTGCTATTACCATTACTATCATTATCATTATCCTTGTCATTAT
>NW_020871695.1:41728-44228 GCF_003789085.1 Penaeus vannamei | reverse complement strand
CTTTTGTTCTGTTATTGCTTTCTTATTATTATATCAATATTACATCAATACAATTTAGCTGTACCTGGTTACTAATTTCATTATCATCATTAATTTTATTATTACACTTCTTATCATTATTGCCACAATTGTTTCCATTAATAATGCTATACCTACTATCATACTGAATATCTATAAAAAATTCTGATGGTAATAATCCTAATACTAATACGTCATAAAAATGAGAATTATGACGATAATTCCAATATCGATGAAAAGATGAAAATAATATAAATTATGATCTTCATCATTATGATAACCATGATAATAGCTATAAAAATACATACTATTCATAAAATTATTCTTGATATCCTTATTTTCAGTGATGATAATAGTAGTAGTAGTAGTAGTAGTAGTAGTAGTAGTCGTAATGATAATGACGATAATGAGGATAATAAAAAAAGTATAAATTGTAATATTGCAATATCATAATGATGATAAAACCAGTACCAATTTTAATATTGTAATATTGTCATGATAGTGATAATACCAATATTACTGATAGTGATAGTAATAATAATTTTGATAATGGCAATAATAATAATAATAAAAAATAATAATAATGATAATAATAATAGTAATAAAG
Source organism: Penaeus vannamei (assembly GCF_003789085.1). NCBI lineage: Eukaryota > Metazoa > Arthropoda > Malacostraca > Decapoda > Penaeidae > Penaeus > Penaeus vannamei. Next base: position 43,603 of record NW_020871695.1, on the reverse strand, counting down.
GTCATCAGAATTGTGATAATAATGATAATGATAATAATGATAATAATAATGGTAATAATGATAAGAAGAACAACAACAATATGATACTAATGATAATATTAATAATAATAATAATAAATAATATAATAATAATGATAATGATAATGATAATGATAATGATAATGACATTGATAATATTAATGATAACGATAACAGAAATCATAATATTGATAATAATGATAACAATAAAAATGTTGATAACAGTAATGATAATAATGATAGCAACAAAATTAATTATCACAATACTACAATAGTATATTAGTAATAACGATGGAAATAAAAGTACTGATAATTTAGTAATAACAATGGAAACACTAATGATGGTGATATTAACAATGATATAGATAAGAATACTGATACAACAATTACTACTAGTACTAATGATAATAGTACTAGTCATTGTTATTATAATGATGATAATAACGACAGCAATGATATTGATAATAATAACAAAGAAAATGATGATATCATTAGTATAATAATATAATAATAAAAAAAAAACAACTGTAAAAAATAGTGGTAATAATAATAATTATGATGATAAGAATTATAAAATGGCAAGTTATAACGACGATATTGCTAACCTTGATATTGATACTATAGGTAATGATAATAACAATAATATTGATCTTATTAGTAGGTAGTAGTGTAATAACATTTGTGATAACTATTATATAATTTTAGTTATAATGATGAACAGATATGATGCTGATAACAATTATAATAATGGTGATGAAATGATATTGATGACAATGTTCCTACTACTAATAATAATTATATTGACAAGAATGATAATAATAGTGATGGTGATAGCAATACGATAACGACTATGATGATGATAATAATTATAGTGATAATTGTATGATAGTGATTCTAATGATAGTAATAATAATAATAATAATAATAATAATAATGATAATAATAATAATAATAATAATAATAATAATAATAATAATAATAATGATATAATAATAATAATGACAAAGATGATAATTTATAACAAAAGATAATAATATAACAATAATGGCAATAATGTTCACAAAAATTAACTAAATCAGTAGTAATGATGATAATCATAACAGTAATAATGATATCATTAACGATAATATTAATGACCTGAAATGGTAGACAGACAAAGAAAACTTATAATCTCCTGCATAAGAGGAATATACAATCCAGATTTTGCTTAGTTTTAGAATCGCCTTTTTATTTGGCAAAAGCAATACAATCCAGATTTTGCTTACTTTTAGAATCGCCTTTTTATTTGGCGAAAGCATCAGTATGCAATTCCTAGATATTTATAAAATACTTTATTGTTATTTATCTATGAGTGCAAGAAGCTTTTCGAATTTTCTGTCATCATTATCATCATTACCATGGCCACAATGTTCTTTATAAGCTTCAGTGCTTATTGTGAGTGTAATCTTTTATATGTATATATGTTTGTGGTTGTGCGTGCGCTGCGTGTGTGTATGTGTGTCTGTGTGTGTGTGTGTGTGTGTGTGCATGCATACATAAATATACATACACACACACATACACACACACACACCACACACACACACACACACACACACACACACACACACATATATACTATATATATATATATATATATATATATATATATAAATAATATAAATATTATATATATATGTATATATTATATATAGTTATATATATATATATATATATATATATATTGTGATGTGGTGTGTGTGTGTGTGGTGTGTGTGTGTGGTTGTGTGTGTGTGTGTTGTGTGTGTGTGTGTGTGTATGTACATACACACACACACACACACACACCACACACACACACACACCAACACACACACA
>NW_020871695.1:10000-18827 GCF_003789085.1 Penaeus vannamei | reverse complement strand
CTCCTCTGCTCGCTCTCGATCTCTCAGTCTCTCGTACTCTCGTCTCTCATCTTCCCAGTCTCTTCCGGTCCTCTGCGTCTCTCGTCCTCTCGCTCTCGGTCTCTCCGTCCTTCGCGATCTGCTCGTCCTCTGCTCGCTCTACGGTCTCTCGCTCTCTTCGTCTCTCTCTTCTCGGTCTCTCGTCTTCATCGTCTCCTCCTCTCTCGTCTCGTCTCTCTCGGTCTCTCGCTCTCGTACTCTCTGTCTCTGTCTCTCCTCCTCTCGATCTCTCGTCCTCTCGTCTCTCCCCTCTCTCGGTCTCTACGTCTCTCGTCTCTCCTCTCTCGTCTCTCGTCTGCTCGTTCTCCGCGCTCTCCTCCTGCTCGTCTTCTCTGTCTTCTCGTCCTCCTCTCTTGTCCGCTCTTCTCGTCTCCCGTGGCGTCTCGTCTCTCGTCTCTAATCGTCTCCTCCTCTCTCATCTTCTACGTTCTCGTCTCTCGTCATCTGATCTCTCGTCTCTCTTCTCGTCTCTCGTCATCGCGTCTTGCTCCGTCTCTCGTCGTCGTCCTTACTGCGTCCTCTACCGTCTCTCGTCTCTCGTCTCCTCGTCTCTTCAGCCTCGTCTCTCGGTCTGGCGTCTTCGTCCCTGTCTCTCGGTCTTCGTCTCTCGTCTCTCGTCTCTCGTCTCTCGTCTCTCGTCTCTCGTCCTCTCGTCTCATACGTCTCTCCGTCTCTCGTCTCTCGTCTTCTCGTCTCTCGTCTCTCGTCTTCTCTCTTCTCCTCTCGTCTCTCGTCTCTCCGTCTCCCTCTCTCGTCTCTCGCTCTCGTCTCCGTTCTCTTCGTCTCTCGTTCTTCGTCTCCTCGTCCTCTCCGCTCTGCGTCTTCTCGTCTCTGTCTCTCGTCTCTCGTCTCTCGTCGTCTCGTTCTCTCGCTCCTCTCGATCCATCGTCTCTCGCTCTTCGCTCATCGTCGTCGTCCTCGTCTCTCGTCTCCTCGTCTCTGTCTCGTCTCTCGTTCGTCTCGTCCTCTCGTCCTCTCCCTCTCCTCGTCTCTCGCTCTCGTCTGCTCCCTACTTCGTTCTCGTCTCTCGTTCTTCTCCTCATCTCGTCTCTCGTCTCTGTCTCTCGCTCTCCGCTCTGCGCTCGCTACCGTCTTCTCGTCTCTCCTCTCCTGCTCCGTCCTCGTCTCTCGCTCTCGTCTTCTCTTCCCGTCTCCGTCTCTCGTCTCTCGTCTCTCTCCTTCGTCTCCCGTCTCTCGTCTCCGATCCTCGTCTCTCCGTCTCTCGTCTCGTCGTCTCGTCTCTCGCTGACGTCTTCGTCTCCTCGTGCTCTTCGTCTCTTGTCATCTACGTCGTCTCGTCTCTCGCTCTTCGTCTCTCGTCTGCTGCGCTTCCTCTCGCTCTCTTCTCTGCCTCTCTGCTCCCTCTCGTCGTGCTCCGTCTCTCGTCTCTCGTCTCTCGGCTCTCGTCTCTCCTCTAGCTTCTCTCTTCTCTGCGCTCTCTCCTCCTCTCGTCTCTTCTCTCTCGGTCTCTCGTCTCTCCTCCTCTCGTCTCCGTTCTCGTCTCTCTCTCTCGTCTCTCGTCTCTATCGCTCCTCTCCATCTTCGTACGTCTCTGCGTTCTCTCGTCTTCTTGTCTTCGTCTCTCGTTCTCTCAGGGCGTCTCTCGTTCTCCTCTCTCGTCTCTCGTCTCTCGTCTCTCCTCTCTCTCTCTCGTCTCTCGTCTTCGTCCTCCTCTCTCGTCTCTCCGTCTTTCTCGTCCTCCGTCTCGCTCTCTCCTCTCTCGTCTCTCGTCTCGTCTCTCTCGTTTTCGCTCTTGTCCTCGTCCTCGTCTCCGTCTCTCGTCTCCGTCTCTCGTCTCTCCTCTCTCGTCTCTGTTCTCGTGTCGTCCTCGTCTCTGGTCTCTCGTCTCTCTCTCTCGTCTCTCGTCTCTCCGCTCTCTCTTCGTCTTCGCGCTCGTCTCTCCTCTCTTCGTCTCTCGTTCTCTCGGTTCTCTCCTCTCTTCGGTCTCCTAGCTCGTCCGTCGCTTGTCTCTCGTCTCTCGTCTCTCGTCTCTTCGTCTCATCCTCTCTCAAGTCGTCTCGTACTCTCGTCTCTCTCTCTCGGTCTCTCGTCTCTCCTCTCTGTCTCTCGTCTCTCGTCTCTCCTCTCTCCCTCTGCTCGTCTCTCGTCTCGCTGCTCTCGTCTCTCTGTCTCTCGTCTCTCCTCTCTCGTCTCTCGGTCGTCCTCGATACTCTTGTCTCTCGTCTCTCGTCTCTCGTCTTCTCCTCCTCCCCCTCCTCTCTCGTCTCTCGTCTCTCCTCTCTCGTCTCTCGTCTCTTCTCTGCTCGATCTCTCGCTCTTCGTCTCTCGCTCTGCGTGTCTCGTACGTCTCTCGTCTCTCGTCCTCCTCTCTCTCTCTCGTCCTCTCCTCCTCGTCTCTCGTCTCTCGTCTCTTGGTCTCTCGTCTCTGTCGCTCGTCCTCGTCTCTCGTCTCTCCTCTCTTCGTCTCGCGTCTCCTCGTCTCTCCTCTCTCGTCTCTCGTCTCTCGGTCTTCCTCTCTCCGCTCTCGTCTCTCGTTCTTCTCCCTCTGCTCCTCTCGTCTCTCGTCTCTTGTCTCTCGTCTTCGTCTCTCGTCTCTCGCTCTCTCTCTCCGTCTCTCGTCTCTCAGTCTCTCGTCTCTCGTCCTCTCGTCTCTCCTCCTCTCGTCTCTCTCTCTCGTCTACTCCTCTCTCGTCTCTCGTCTCTCGTCTTTCCTCTCTCGTCTCTTCGTCTCTCGTCTCTCTCTCTCGTCTCTCGTCCCTCGCTCTTTGTCTCTCGTCTCTCGGCTCTCGTCTCTCGTCTCTCCTCTCTCGTCTTCTCCTCTCGTCTTCTCCTCTCTCGATCTCTCGTCTCTCGTCTCTCGTCTCTCTCTCTCGGCTCTCGCTCTCTCGCTCGTCTTCTCTTCCGTCTTCTCGATCTCTCGTCTCTCGTCTCGTCTGTCTCTTTCGTCTCTCGTCTCTCTTTCTCTCGTCATTCTCTCGTCCTCGCTTCGTCTCTCGTCTCTCGATCTCTCTTCGTCTCTTCGTCTCATTTCTTTCTCGGTCTCTCGTCTCTCGTCTCTCGTCTCTCGTCTCCCGTCTCTCGTCTCTCGTCTCTCGCTCTCGCCTCGCTCGTCGCTCGATCTTCGTCTCTCGTCTTTCTCGTCGCTCGTCGCTCGTCGCCTCGTCTCTCGTCTCTTCGTCTCTCGTCTCTTCGTCTCTCGTTCTCTTCGCTCTCTGTCTCTCGTCTCTCGTCTCTCGTCGCTCGTCTCTCGTCTCTCGTCTCTCGTCTCTCGTCTCTCGTCTTCTCGTCTCTCGTCTCCCGTCTCTTCGCTCTCGTCTCTCGCGTCTCTCGTCTTCTCGTCTCTCGTCTTCCGTCTCTCGTCTCTCGTCTCTTCGTCTCGGTCGTCTCTTCGTCTCTCGTCTTCGTCTCTCGTTCTTCTCGTCTCTCGTTCTTCTCGGCTCTCGTCTTCTTCGGTCTCTCGTCTCTCGTCTCTCGGCTCTCTCTGCCTCTCTCGTCTCTCGTCTCTCGTCTCTCGTCTCGTTCGTCTCTCGTCTCTCGTTCTCCCCCGTCTCTCTCTCTCGTCTCTCGTTCTCTCGTCCTCTCGTCTCTCGTCTCCCGTCCTCTCGTCTCTCGTTCTGCCGTCTCTCGTCTCTCGTCTCTCGTCTCTGCGATCTCTCGTTCTCTCGTCTCTCGTCTCTCGCTCTCGGTCTCTTCGTCTCCGTCTCTCGTCTTCTTCGTACTCTCGTGCTCTCGTGCTCTCGTCTCCCGTCTCTTTCGTCTCTCGATCTCTCGTCTCTCGGTCTCTCGTCTCTCGTCTCTGTCTCTCGTCTCCCGTCTCTCGTCTCTCGCTGCTCTGCGATCTCTCGTCTCTGTCCTCGTCTCCCGTCTCTCGCTCTCTCGTTCTCTCGTCCCTCGTCTCATCGTCTCTCGTCTCTCGTCTTCGTCTCTCGTCTACTGCGTCTCTCGGCTTTCTCGTCTCTCGTCTCTCGTCTCTCGTCTCTCGCCTCTCGTCTCTCGTCTCTCGTCTCTCTGCGTCTCTCGTTCTCTCGTCTCTCGTCTCTCGTCTCTCGTCTCTCGTCTCTCGTCTCTCGGTCTCTCGCTCTCGTCTCTCGTCTCTCGTCTCTCGTTCTCTGATCTCTCGTCTTCTCGTCTCTCGTCTCTCGCTCTCTCGTCTCTCGTCTCTCGTCTCTCTGCCTTCGTCTCTCGTGCTCTCGTCTCTTCGTCTCTCGGATCTCTCGTCTCTCTGTCTCTCGTCTCTCGTCTCTCGTCTCTGCGTCTCTCGTCTCTCGTCTCTCGTCGCTCGTCTCTCGTCTCTCGTCTCTCGTCTCTCGTCCCTCGTCTCTCGTCTCTCGTCTCTCGTTCCTCGTTCCCTCGTCTCTCGTCTCTCTTTTCTCTCCTCGTCCCTCGTCTCTCGTCTCTCGTCTCTCGTCTCTCGTCTCTTCGCTCCTCGTCTCTCGTTCTCGTCTCTCGCCATCTCGTCTTCTCGTCTCTCGTCCTCTCTCTCGTCTCTCGTCTCTCGTCTTCCCGTCTCTCGTCTTTCCTCGGTCTCTCGTCTCCTCGTCTTCTCGTCGTGCTCGTCTCTCGTCTCTCGTCTCTCGTCTCTCGTCTCCCGTCTCTCGTTCTCTCGTTCTCTCGCTTCTCGTCTTCTCGTCTCTCGATCTCTCGTCTCTCGTCTCCCGGTCTCTCGTCTCTCGTCTCTCGTCTCTTCGTCTCTCGTCTCTGTTCTCCGTCTCTCGTCTCTCGTCTGTCTCGTCTCTCGTCTCTCGTCTCCCGTCTCTCGTCTCTCGTCTCTTCGTCTCGTCGTCTCCCGGTCTCTCGGTCTCTCGTCTCTCGTCTCTCGTCTCTCGTCTCTCCCGTCCCTCGTCCCTCGTCGCCTCGTCTCTCGTCTCTCGTCTCTCGTCTCTCGGTCTCTCGTCTCGTTCGTCTCTCGTCTTCGTCTCTCGTCTCTCGTCTCTCGTCCTCTCATCTCTCGTCTTCGGTCTCTCGTCATCTCGATCTCTCGTCTCCCGCTCTGTCTCTCGTCTCTCGCGCTTCGGCTCTCGTCTCTCGTCTCTCGTCTCTCGTCTCTCGTTCTCTCGCTCTCGTCCTCTCGTCTCTCGTCTTCGATCTCTCGTCACCGTCTCCTCGTTCCTCGGCGCTTCGTCATCTCGTCTCTCGTCTCTTCGTCTCTCGTCTCTCGTCTCTCGGTCTCTTCGTCTCTCGTCCCTTTCGTCCCTTCGTTCTCTCGTCTCTCGTCTCTCGTCTCTCGCTCTCTCGTCTCTCGTCTTCTCGTCTCTCGTTCTCTCGTCTCTCGTCTCTCGTCGGGCTCGTCTCTCGTCTCTGTCTCTCGTCTCTCGTCTCTCGCTCTCGTCTTCTGTCTCTTCGTCTCTCGTCCCTCGTCTCATCCGTCGTCTCGTCTTCTCGTCTCTCGGTCCCTCGTCTTCTCCTCTCTCCTCTCTCGCTCTTCGTCTCCGCTCTCGTGATCTCTTCGTCTCTTCGCACATGCTTCGGTCCTTTTTTTGCACCATTCATTATCCTTTACATTTGATAGTTTGGGTGTATGTATCAGTATAACTGATGGGAGTTCCGCATGTTCATGTTATATTTCATAGTAGTTTTGGATACACCAACGAACGGTTACTGAAACTGTCTGGATGTGTGATGGTGTTTGTGTGTATGTGGTTATGTGTGTTTGTGTGTGTGTCTTGTGGTGTGTTGTTGTGGTGGTGTGTGGTTGTTGTGTGTGGATTTCGGCGTGTGTGGTTCGTCGTGTTGTAGTCTGTGTGTTGTGTCGCTTAATGTATCTCCAGTTGAGAGTCTAAATAGAGTTTCGTGCCCTAAATATTAATGTGGATAAAATAATGTTTAAGGTTTACAGTACATATGAGTTAATGTGTTTTATTACCAAGCATAGTACTGCAACCTTGTGTGTTAGACCGTTCTACTCAAGAGGTTCGTCGGAGGCAAGGATTTTTACCAACTACAAACAGCAGATTGCCACCCAGGAAAAAGTTTTCTACAACTCCCTGTCTGTGTCCTGGTGCAAGGGCCAGCACAACAATGTGAATATGCTATCATTTTCTCGGACTCCCTTCACGCTCCCGGCATACGATCGCATTTGAAAACTCTACCTCCGCTCAGGTTCAATATTAGTCGCATCCTAACGCTAGAGCCCATTTAACTCCATGTCGCTCTTCCGCGGATCGGTTAGCGATCTATACCTGTACTTCTCCCTCCCCTCGTCCTTTGCTCCATAATCAAGATGCACTGATGAGATTGGGACCGATACCGCAGTACAGAGGGTTGTGCGGCGTGAGAGTGCTTCGGAGAAAATGTCTCAATGGGCATGGATCGGTGGTGTTGCCTAAATGAAATGAAGACATAATTTTCGAGTGCTCTGATCCCTCTTTGTTGTTCGAGGAAGTGAGAGGAAGTGTGATGAGACAAAAGGAAAATGCTAAACAGCTTTTACACCTTGTCATTGAGTGTAAAGTACTATCTACTGTAAATATAGGATTTCCACCAGACATGAAGTTGTGTGAGTCGCACAGTAACAGTTCGACGCAATACACTAACATTGACACAGTATGTTTATTGTCGTATGTTTCACGCCATCTCCCTTCCCTCTCTCCCCTCCTTCCCTCCACCTTCCTCTCTCTCCCTCCTCCCTCCCACCTTCCTCTCTCTCCTCCTTCCGCCACCTCCTCTCTCCCTCCTCTCCCTCACATCGACTTCTCCTCCTTCACACTTCCACTCCCCCTCCTTCCCTTCCACTTCCTCTCTCCTCCTCCCTCACACCTCCCTCTCCTTCCCTTCCCACCCACTCTTTCCCTCTCTCCCTCCTTCCTTCTCCAACCTTCTTCGTGCTCCTCTTATCCCTCCCAACCTTCCCTCCTCCCTCCTTAACTCCCACCTTCCCTCCCACCTCCCTCTTCTCCTCCTTCCCTCTCTTACCTCCTTCCCTCACCTCCACCTTTCCGCTCTCTCCCTCCTTCCCTCTCTCACCTTCCTTTCCCTCTCTCCTTCCTTCCCTCCACCTTCCCTCTCTCCCTCCTTCCCTCCTTTCCACTTCCCTCCCACCTTCTCCCTCTCTCTTCTTCCCTCTTTCCCCTTCCGCTCCCACCTTCCCTCTCCCTCCTTCCCTTCCCACATTCCTCCCTCCCATTCTGTCCTCCTCCCTCTTTCCCTCACCACTTTCCTCTCTCCCTCCTTCTCTCTCACCTTCCCTCTCTCTCCCTCCTTCCCTCCCTACCTTCCCTCTTCTCCTTCTCCCTCCCACTTCCTCTCTCCCTCTCCCCTCCCCTTCCCCCTCTCCTTCCCTCCCACATCTCCCTCCCTCCCATCTGTCACTCCCTCCCCTCTTCTCCCTTCCGACCTTCCCCTCTCTCTCCTTCCCCTACTCCTCCGTCCCTCCCACCTTTCTCTCTCCCTCTTCCCTCCCACCTTCCCTCCCACCTCCTTCTCCGCTCCTTCCTTTCCCTCCCACCTTCCTCTCTCCCACCCTTCCTCCACCTTTCCCTCCCTTCCCACCTTTCCCCTCTACACCCAACCTTCCCTCCACTCCCTCCTCCCTTCCCACCTTCATTCGCTCCTCCTTCCCTCGCCTCCCTCCTTCCCTCCACCTTCCCTCTCTCCCTCCTTCCCTGCACCACCTATCCTTCTCTCCCTCTTCCCCTCCCACCGCCCTTCTCTCCCTCCTTTCCCTCCTCCTTGCCTTCTCTCTGCCTTCCCTCCCACCTTCCTCTCTCCCACTTCCCTCATCTCCCCCTTCCCCTTCTCCCTCCTTCCCTCTCTCCCACCTTCCCTCCCTCCCTCCTTCCCTTCCCACCTTCCCTCTCTCCTTCCTTCCCTTCACCTTCCCTCCTTCCCTCCTTCCCTCTGTCCCTCCTTCCTCTCCCCTTTTCCCTTCCACCTTCCCCTCTCCCTCCTCCTCCCACCTTCCCTCTCTCCCTCCTTCCCTCCCACCTCCCTCCTACCTTCCTTCTCTCCCACCTTCCCCTCTCTCCCCTCCTTCCCTCTCTCCCTCCTTCCCTCCCACCTTCCCTCTCTCCCTCCTTCCCTCCCACCTTCCTCCCACCTGCTCTTCCCTCCCACCTCCCTCCCACCTTCCCTCTTCTCCCTCCTTTCCTCCCACCTTCCCTCTCTCCCTCCTTCACCTCCCCATTCCCTCCCTCCCATCGTGTCCTCCTCCCTCCCACCTTCCCTCTCTCCCTCCTTCCCTCCCACCTTCCCTCCCTCCCATCTGTCCTCCTCTCCTACACTATAAATAAGGATTCCACCTGAAAATGATTCCGAATCCTTATGACAGGACAGGAATCAGAAGATATTGCGTCATAGGCTATCAAAAATTCCAACTTTGGGAGCAAATGCAGGTCTATTATTATCATTATCTTTGTAATTATGTATCATTTGTACTGCTGTTATCAAATCATCGTTATCTTAATGATGAGAATGGTGATAGTGTTGTTGTCATTTCATTATTAGGATTATCATCATCCTTATCACTTGTTATTGTTATTAGCAGTTATTATTACTATTGTTATCATTATTATTATCATTACTAGTAATAATGGTTGTTGTTGATGTGGTTGTTTTAGTATTATTATCAATATCGTTATTATGGTTGTTATCATCATTTTCACTCTCAGTATCATTATTAGTATCAGTATGACTATCATAACTATCTTCAGTGTTGTTTTCATTATTATTACTATTATCATTATTTCTGTCATTGTGGTTCACATTATCACTGCCATTTTTCTTATTATCAACATCTTTATTATCACGATATATGAAAAATAAAGAAAAGAAAAATAAAAAAAATAAAAGAAAATGAAAAAAACGAAAGAAAAGAAAAAGCAAACGAAAG
>NW_020871695.1:5000-7500 GCF_003789085.1 Penaeus vannamei | reverse complement strand
TGAAGGAATTGTACTACGTAAACTATAAGGAAAAGTAACTACAGAAAATATAAGGAAATATAGGGGGGATATGGGGGATGTGCACTTTTTTCGAGATATATTTTTTAAAAGTATAATGAAGTGGTTTAAGGAGTGAGTTGGGAGAGGGGAGGGAGTTGAGGGGGAGAGGGAGAGGGAAGGGGGAGAGAGGGAGGAGTGGAGAAGAAAGGGAGAGGAGAAGTGAGGGAGAGGGAGGGAGAGAGGGGAGAGGGAGAAGGTGGAGGGAGTGGGAAGAGAATAGGAGCGAGAAGGGAGAGAGGGGAGAGAAGAGGGGAGGGAAAGGATGAGGGATGGAGAGTGAGATGAGAAGGAATGGAGGAGAGGGAGAGGGAGTGGAGAGGAAGAGGGAGAAGGTGAGGAGTGGGAGAGGGAGAGGAAGAGGGAAAGTAGAAGTGAGGAAGAGGGAAAGGGAGAGGGAGAAGAGAGGGAGAGGAAGGGAGAGGGGAGATGATAATGGAATGGGAAAGGGAGAGCCAGTGGAACAAACAGACACACAGACAGGCCAACCGTACTCTGACAGACAGACAGGTAGACAGCCAGACAGACAGCCAGACAGATGGTGCTTGAGCTTCGGCGTTGAGTGAAAGCTCTCAGTGCTGATCAGCTGTTTCCTCTTCCTCTTTTCTTCTGCTGTGTCTCTCTTTCTCCTCTCTCCTGCTTCTTTTCTTGTTCTCTATTTCTCTTTTCTTCTCTCGTGTCTTGTCTTCTTTTTTCTTCTTTTTCTTTCTTTGTTTTCTCTTCTCTTCATCTCCCTTTGTCTCTTTTCTTTTTTTTTCTTCTTTTCTCCAATTCTCTTCTATCTTTCGTTATTCTCTTGTCTCTTTTTCTCTTTGTCTCCTTTTCTTTCCGTATTTCAGTTTTGTTCTATCTTCTTCTTATATTCCATTCCCACGTGTTTATTTCTTTTTTTTCTTTCTCTAATGTTCTCTTTTCTCCTTCTATTCATTATCTCCCATTTCTTATCGTCCTCTTTTTAATCATTTTCATTTCACGTTTTGCTTTTAATTTTTCTCTCTCTTTGTCTCCCTCTCATTCTTTCTTTCTTTGTCTCTTGTTTATCTGTTATTTGCACGCCCATTCCATTCCTTCTGCCCGCCCACACTAACACTTCCTTGCACTCAATGCCACCTAACCAACCCCCCTGCCCACCGACCCACCAACCACCGCCCACTCACCCTATCTTGCCTGTCAACTCACTCACGCCCACCAGTCCGTCGGTTCACCCACCCACCAACTCACTCAAACTCTCTCACCCACCCACCCACCAACCCACCTCTTCTGCACATCGACCCACCCACCTACCCACCCCACCCTTCTCTGCACATCAACCCCACCCACCCACCACCCACCCTCCTCTGCACACGACCCCACCAACCCACCACCCCCACCTCCTCTGCACATCGACCCACCCACCCACCAACCCACCCACCCGCCCACCCTCCTCTGCACTCACCCACCCACCACCACCCACCCGCCCGCCCACCCTCAATGCGACCCACCGTTACACCGAGATTCCCTAAAGTCCCCAAATCTCGGCCATATTTCGCATATATTATACATCTTGGACGTGAGGGGGGGGGGGGGGGTGGAGATCAAGGAGGGGGGGAGGGGAGGGGGGGAGACACTATCTGCCTGGGGGAGGGGAAGGGCAGGGGGCGAGGGAGGGCTGGGTAGGGGGTTGGGAGAAGGGCAAGGAACGAGGGGGGGGGAGGATCAAGGAGGGGGGGGAGGGGGGGGGAGAACACTATCTGCCTGGGGGAGGGGAAGGGCAGGCGGCGAGGGAGGGGTGGGTAGGGGGGGGACGAAGGGCAAGGGGCGAGGGGGGGAGGGAGGAGGGAAAGGAGGAAGAGAGAGAGAGGGAAGAAAGAAGGGGGGAGGGAAAGGGAGGAGAATGGAGGGGAGAGAAAGGAGGATGAGAATGGCAAAAGGAGGAGGGAAATAGAGGTAAAGGAGGGAAGTGGAGTAAGGAGAAGGGGAGGGAAATGGGAAGGAAGAAAGAGACAAGAAGAAAAAAAGAAAAAAAAAACAGATAGCTGGAATTCTGAGGAAGGGAAGTGGAAAGAAAAATGGAGAAGAGGAAAGAAGGGGGAAAGGAGAGAAGAAGGAAGGGAGGAAGGAGGGGAAGGAAGGAAGGAGGAGGAGGGAGGAGGAAGAGGAGGAGGAAGAGGAGGAGGAGGGGAGGAGGAGAAGGAGGAGGGAGGAGGAGGAGGAGGAAGAGGGGAGGAGGGAGGAGGAGGAGGGGAAGGAGGAGAGGAGGAGGAGGAGGAGAGGAGAGGAGGGAGGAGGGAGGAGGAGAGGAGGAGGAGGGAGGAGGAAGAGGAGGAGGAGGAGGAGGAGGAGAGGAGGAGGAGGAGGGAAGGAGGAGGAGGAGGAGGAGGGAGGGAGGAGGAGGAGAAGAGGAGGAGGGAGGAGGGGGAGGAAGAGGAGGAGGGGGTGAAGAAGGAGGAGGAGGGGGAGGAGG
>NW_020871694.1:614457-617988 GCF_003789085.1 Penaeus vannamei | reverse complement strand
GAGAGGAACGGTAAAAGCGGCAAAGGGAAGGGAAGGAGAGTCGAGAGAGAAAGATGGAGGGAGGGGAAGCAGCCGGAGACGGAATAGGGAGAGGAAGAGAAAGAAGGAAAGAAGAGAGGGGAGAAGGGAGGACAGAGAGTGATTGAGGGAGAAGGTGTAAGGAACGCAAGGTAGGAGATAAGGGTGAATGAGAATGAGGAAATCGCGAGTTCAGGTAGTGGCTAGGGTAAATGAGACGCGAGGGTAAGGGAAAGGAGAGAAGGTACTAGAGAGTGGGGAAGTGGAGGAATAAGGAAGAAGGGAATGATGGGGGAGATAGTGGAAAGGAGGCATATAGAAAGAAGGAATGATGGGGAATAGTGGAAAGGAGAAATAAGAAAAGTCTCTAAGAGGAAATTGATGGGTGGAAAATAGAAAAGGGAGGATGGAATGTTGAGAAGAAGGAAAACACGAAATGTGTCTTACAAATATACACACATTTGTATATACACGAATGCAGTTTAGTTTTATGAACTATTCTCGAATTTTAATTAGAACTAAATTACTTTTAAACTCTCAAAATCTATATTATCATTATGTTTCTCTTTACTTTATTCACCTTCTCTTGAGGAATTTTATGTTTATCATTAACCGTTTTTCGGAAATAGCTTTGAGGCCCTCGTGAGGGGGTGAGTGAGGGTGTTGGGGAGGGGGGGTCGGGTAGGGTAACGGGCAAGAGTACTAAGGAGTTGTATTCGACATAAGAGCCTTCTTATTATCGTTTTATTAATCCTACTTTTTTAAAACCTCATTTTTTAGATTTTTTTGTTTGTTCTTTTTGTAAGTGTCTTATTTATATCGATACATCCATCGCAATTGTAAGTATATTCATAGTTTTTGTTTTTTTTTTTACCACATTTGAAGTCACAGTGATTTGACGTATTTATTTTTTCTTGTTATGCTTTTTGCTCTTTGTCAATCGTTTTATTCGCAAGTGCTGTTCAATTTGGTGATTGGCGAATCTGCAATTTTTGAAAATAAATGTGCGAAAATATTAGAAATATTTATTCTAGATATATGAAAAATACGTTTAAACGGAACTGTGATTTGATAACTGTCGAATAACAGTTATGATTGAATTTTCATGTGGATTTTGTTGCTATTTTGCAGTTTTCAATATCAGTTCAGACAATATAGATATAGTATCTACTTTATCTGTCGTATCTAGCCATCATCAGCTTATATACACATGTATGTTATATGTAAAGTATATATATAGATATATATATATTATATATATGTATATTATATAATATATTATATTAATTCTTATATAATATATATATTCTATATAATATACCGATGATATAATAAATAAATATATGATAAATTATATATAAATATATATATATATATAATATATATAATGATAATAGGGTATATATATAATATATTGGTATATACACTTATATGCACATCACACACACACACAGCCACACACCACACACACACACACACATCATTAGAGAGCTGTTTGTTAGGTGGGTCAAATTAAAGACAATTATGAAATTTATCACTACTACACCACACACACAAGCACACACAAGCACACAGTAACACAACACACACACAACACGCACACAGCACACACACCACTACATCATGACACACACATATGTATGTAACTATGGGATATATCTTATATAGTATATGATACATAAATAATATATATATTAAGGTAGTATAGTATATATATATAAATATATGTATTATATATAAATTGATGATATTAACAATAATATATATTATATATACTCATAATATCATAATTTAATATAAAGATATAATAGTTATTATAATATACATTATACTGTAAACTAATATTATAATATATATTATATTATGTACGGCTATTATATATATTATATCTAATAGTTATATATATATAATATATATATATAGTAATATTATATAATTAGCTTATGATATATGCATAATATATTCGGTAGCTTATATTATAGTATTATAGATATATATTATAGAGTATATATATACGAGGTATTCTTATGCTGTTTTATAATAACTATATAGTAATTACTATCAACTACTATATTAATAAATTGTACAGATACTATCCATTGAAGCACAGTATTAAATATATAATATAGTTATATAATATATAAAATAATTTAGTATATATGATACTGTAATAGTACAGTGATATATATAATTATAATTAATTAGTATTCTATATAAGTATCATCGATTATTAGTATATCATAATATATATTGATATTATTATATAATTGATTAATAAACATAGTATAATATGCATAATAGTGCTAGCAATTTATTATTTATTATATTACTATAAATATATCTAATATGTATATTATATATTTTATACTATATATAAAGTAAATATATTATGTGATTGTTACTATTATCTACTATATTTGTATGTATTATACTATGATAATTATCTATACTATAATAAATTAGTTATATAGATAGTATAGCATATGATATAATTAAGATACAATTATAAATATACTCACGTATATATAACTCACTATTAGTATATATATATATATATATATATATATAATAATATATAGGATAGTATGATCTGTGTTTGTGTGTGTGTGTGTGTGTTGTGTGTGATGTGTGTTTTAAGTGTAATGATACATACATATATATATATATACTCTAATTACTTATATATATATAAGACGTATATATATGAACTTTATGACATATATAGTATATATAAGTAGCAAGACCAAGACACAACAAACAGTATAGCAACCACTTCTATCGTCTTCTAACACACCACACAAAGATGGGTTGAGCTGGAGCAAAATGTGCAGGGAACCTCTTCTATCTTCTACGATCACACGCGCTGTGCACACAACAACACAACTACACAATACCACACAGCCCATTCTATCTTTTTACACACACAACATAACAACCACATACCAATAGTTCCTATCTTTTAGCAGATCACACACACAACCCACCACCTCTATCTCTACGCACAATACACAGTGCACGCACACAAACACACACACACCACACACGACACACACAACACACACACACATCACAACCACAACCCTTTCTAATCTCTCTCTACCTCACACAACACAAACCCACACCTTTCTATCTTTCTAAACTCACCACACAACCACAACCCTCTATCTCTAAGCACACACACACACTAGTGCACACACACACACGTTCACCAAACACACACCAGTTGCACAACACAAACACCAAACACACACTACACACATACACAACCTTACATCTCTACTTACAACACAACCAAACCCTCCTACTCTTTACGCACAGTCACTGTGCGATGTGAGTGAGGAGAACGACGCAAAACACGACCGAAGAGGATGAAAGAAGATATGGAGTGAAAGTAGAGAGAAGATACGCAACACACACACACACAACACACACACGCGATTGATGATCACACAAAACACAACACACACACACATACACGACCCTTTACATCTAGTAAACTTGAACAACACAACC
>NW_020871694.1:599457-601957 GCF_003789085.1 Penaeus vannamei | reverse complement strand
CCTTTGAGGGGATCTTTTGATGTGGCTTCGGGCCCTGATGAGAACGGCTGCTCGGGACCGGAGACGGAAGGAAAGAGAAAAAAAAAGAGAAATGACAAACATTCACGTTCTTTCTCTCTTTCTTTGGTTATCTTTACGTTTTCTTTGTCTTCTTATTTGTGGTGTTTCTCGCTCTCTCTCTCTCTCTGTCTGTCTTTCTCCCCCTCTCTCTCGCTTCTTGCTCTTCTCCCCTTTCTCTCTGCTCTCTCTCCTCCCCGTCTCTTTTATCTCTTTCTCTCTCTCTCTTCCTCCCCGTCTCTTTTATCCTTTCTCTCTCTCTCTCTCTTTCTCTCCCCATCCCCGTCTCTCTTTCCCTTTCTCTTTCTCTTGCTCTCTCTCCCTCCCTCCCCGTCTCGCTCACTCTCTCTCTCTCCCTCCACGTCTCTCTTCCCCCTTCTCTCTCTTTCTCTCTCTCTTTCCTTTTCTCTTTCTCTCTCTTTCCCTACCTCTCTCTTCCTCCCCGTCTTTCTCTCTCTCTCTCTCTTCCTCTTCCTCACCGACTTTCTTAAACATGCCTTCTTGCTATATTATCATTTATCTCTTTTCATGCTTATTCCATCTTCCCTCGTGATTGAGCGGATCACATAATGTTACAGTTTTTCGATAATATTAAATTTCCTTTTGATTTTTTTTATTCATTTATTATTAATGTTTTGGAGTCGTGCAATTTCTTCATGTCTGTTGTTCATTATCGAAGTATAGTTGTTTTTAAGAACTTTTGTTATTATCGTCATTATTATGTTTGTTAATGCTAGGATCATCATTCCCACCATCATTATCAGTACGATCATTACCGACATTTTCGTTATCATCTTCATCATCATCACTATCATCATTATCATTATCATCATCACCATCACTATCATCATCATAATCATTATCATTATCATCATCACCATCACTATCATCATCATCATCACCATCATCATCATTATAATCATTATTATTATCATCATCATCATCACTATCATCACACCATCATCATTATAATCATTATCATTATATTATCATCATCACCATCATCATCATCATCATCATTATGATCATTTGCTATCATTACCATGATTATTGTTATTAACACCATGATCATTATCATCATTATCATTACCATTTTTACCGTCATTATCATTATCCTCATTATCATAATCAAAAACAACATTATGATAATCGCCATACTATCAATATTACCATCACTATTATTATCATTATTTCCATAGAGTTTGAGTAATGAAAGAAGAAATGACAAGAAAAAAAAGATGTGCACACGAGTGGAAACGTGTACACATGTATGTAGATTTACGCATGTTCATAAGATTAATTGATAATCCATGTTAATATCAATGTTAATAGCTCTCATTAATGATGATTAAAAGTATGATAATGATAGTAATACTAATAATGGTTATAATGTTAATGACGAAAGTGACTTTGACGATAGACCTGTGAAAAAGTATATTAACAGTAATAATGATAATACCAATGATGATAATAATGATGACAAAAAAATAGCGAGTGACATAGTAATAATACTGATAATAATAATTTTAATACTACTAATTATGAGAATCAGTGACAGTCACAGAAAATAAAAATGATTTTGAAGGTAACATTTATTTCAGTAATAGGAAGGCTTTGAAAGGGTAATGCAATTAGTTACCTTCAAGAAAGAACATAAATAAAATATTACACGATAAGCAATAATAACTAAAATTTCACGGCGGGATGAAAAGCGAAGAAAGAGAGAAAGAGAAAGGGAAAGAGAGAGAGAGAGAGAGAGAGAGAGAGAGAGAGAGAGAGAGAGAGAGAGAGAGAGAAAGAGAGAGAGAGGAGCGAGAGAGAGAGAAGAGAGAGAGAGAGAGAGAGAAAGAGAGAAAGAGAAAGAGAGAGAGGAGAGAGAGAGAGAGAGAGAGAGAGAGAGAGAGAGAGAGAGACGGGAGAGAGAGAGAGAGGAGAGAAGAGAGACGAGAGAGAGAGAGAGAGAGAGAATAAGAGAGAAATAATCTCATTGAGTTAATTCTAGAACCCATGAAGTACAAGAAAGTGAAAAGAAGCAAAAAGGAAAAGAATTGAAGCCTAAAAAAAGAACAAAATAACCTTGAATGTTCTTAGCATGTTCTTAGCGCGTTAGCTGAGATAAAAGAACATAAAACTCCAAAATGAAAGTTGAGTTTTTTTTCAGACATGCAAATATATATCTATTTTTAAAACTCTTCGTGATGTTTTTTTTTTTTTTTTTTTTTAACTCGTGTATGCGGGAGAGACTAGACTTCCTTCTCTGTCTTTATTTCATTCTTTTATTCTCTCGTTTTCATATCTCCCTTGTCTTTTATCCCCCTTTCCTTTGTCTTTTGTTTTTTACTCTCTAACGTCCTTTTTTGTTTTATTGTCTTTTGTTTTCGCCTTTCTGTATTTCTTCCTAACTACTGTTCTTTGCTTGTGGGGTTACCTGCGATTATGCGCC
>NW_020871694.1:580449-581949 GCF_003789085.1 Penaeus vannamei | reverse complement strand
TCTCCATCCCTCCCTCCTTCCCCTCTCCTCCCCCACCCTGCCCCTTAAATCCCCCGAGCGCAGAGAAGGATTCCGGCGGGAACCGAAACGTGGCGTCGACTGAGGTTGAGGAATTACAAGGAAGGAAAACCAGGGAATTGGGGATCTCTGTCTGCCCGGTGGCGGTGACGCTCCGTGCGGGGATTCTGATCTGTCTGTCTGTCTGTCTTTGTCTTCTGTGTCTGTATCTTTGTATCTATTCTTTATCTATTTTGTATCTATATTTTGTATCTATTCCTTTATCTATTTGTATCTATTCCTTTATCTATTTTGTATCTATTTCTTTATCTATTTTGTATCTATTTTGTATCTATTCATTTTTCTATTTGTCTTATCTTTGTATCTATTCATTTATCTATTTGTATCTATTCTTTATCTATTTTGTATCTATTCTATTTATTTTGTATCTATTCCTTTATCTATTTTGTATCTATTCATTTATCTATTTGTCTGTATCTTTGTATCTATTCATTTATCTATTTACCTGAAACACGACCCACTAAAAGGAGTGTGCAACTAGGAGCTCCCTGGCTTCCATAGCCATTACCTACCTACTCATACATGAGTATTATTCATTTTTCTATCTATTTATCTGTATTTTGTTTCATTTATCTATCTATTATCTGTATTTTTGTATTCATTTATCTATTTATCTGTATTTTTGTTGTATTCATTTATCTATCTATTTATCTGTATTTTTGTATTCATTTATCTATTTATCTGTATTTGTGTTGTATTTATTTATCTATCTATTTATCTGTATTTTTTTGTATTCACTTATCTATCTATTTATGTATTTTTGTTGTATTGTATATTGTATCTATCCATCTGCGTATATATCTATTCATCGTATCATCTATTTATCTATATATCTCTCTATCTCCGTAACTTTTTAATCTATATCTTTGTATTTATCTATCCATCGATCTATTTATCTATCTATCTACCTACGTATCTATCTATCTACCTACGTATCTATCTATCTATCTACCTACGTATCTATCTATCTATCTATCTATCTACCTACGTATCTATCTATCTGTCAATCGATCTCTCTATCTATCTATCCAACCATCTATCTATCTATAAATGAATGAAGAGATGAATCAGTCTATATTTCTCTCTATTCATCTATCTATCTATGTACGTGTGTGTATACGTGCTTGTCTATGTGCGTGTGTGTCTGTCTATGTGCGTGTGTGTCTGTCTCTGTGCGTATCCATGTCCCAATACTTTTATTAGAATATAAACGCCCATTTCCGACTGCTTGCGTTGCTTGGGCCGCCCACGACACCGACAAGGAACTTCGGAAGGATAAGATACGATAGGTAGTTAAGATAAGATAAGATTTTATAAGAAAATTAGATGAAAATTTAAAACTGCAAATGTCTTTTTCCATTTTCTCTTCACTACGGTATATTGTGTGTATCAACGCAATTATTCGTTCAGAAATCATTGAAT